>APFE030876217.1:0-23902 GCA_000404065.3 Pinus taeda | reverse complement strand
AGAAAAATATAATATTGTTTTTAAACTTACTTAATATAAATCTGTGTTAAAATAATAGGTTAATATGAAATAATATTAACATATTATTTTTTGAATTTAAGTATTAAGGAGTTTCCGCAATGCATTATATTAGATATCATTTTGGGATTCAACTGCATTAAGTAAGTCATTCATCTATGACCATTTCCATGAGAGGTAGTTGTAACTGACTAATTTCTCATGATTTTTGAATAGTTCACTTAGCACTCATTGCATCATGTGATGCTCATAGGGGTGAAGAAGTGGGATTGAAACTAGTGAAATGAATCACATAGCGTCAATCATCACTTTTGGGGCTTGCACACGGTAACTAGGACTTCCCGGGAGGTCACCCATCCCAGATCGCCTCTAGCTCAAGCGTGCTTAACTATGGAGTTTTCCCCACAATCAAGCCCACTTAGCTTGCTACCCCATTTACAAAACCTTAGCAAGTATTGTGCCTCATGAACCATTCAAGTAGAGTTCTCCACCATGATATGACCTCAATACCTTGATTTGTCGATCACTTTGGTTCTCTGCTAAGGCTTTGAATTCCTTGAACTTTGCAAAAGTTTCAGACTTCTACTTCAAGAAGTAAACCCAAGTCTTTCTACTATAATCATCAATGAAATTAAAGAAGTGACAACTTCCACCAATCGACTGTGTCCTCAAAGGTCCACAGAAGTCTGTATGTACTAGCTCAATAGGTTGCTTTGCTCTGTATCCAACTCCCTTTGGAAAACTTTCACGATGTTGCTTTCCCAAGATGCAACACACACAAGTACTAGTAGGTTCTTTGATGGGAGGTAGTCCTTTAACCATCTATTTCTACTGCAACAATCTTAAACCAAAAAAGTGCAAGTGTCCAAATCAAAAGTGTCATAACCAATAATCATCAAAAAATGCATCTGTAAAAGAACTCACCTAACCATTGTAATTCATAATTAGAGGAAAGAGTTGTTCCTCGTTATTTGCACCTTTTCTATCATGTGCTTTCTTGGGGGTTTGTCATATATAACACATTCTAGACCTTGAAAGATAACTATGTATCTTTTCTATGTCAATTGACCAACATTTATCAAATTATGCTTGAGACTAGGACCATAATATACCTTTGATATTTTCTTCGGCTCCTCTTGCTTGGTCAGAATGTTGACCACTCCTTTTCCATCTGCATCCACAGTCTTATCAGTCCCCAGCTTTACCTCTATTTTCAAAGATTGATCGAAATTTGCAACCAAATCCTTGTTGCATATCATGTGATTAGTGTAACCATTGTCTAACAACCACACACTAGAAGAAGGTTCATGCATAGTATGACAAGCTAGGAACATGGAGTTAGCACTATCTGTAGTCACATTAGCTCTCTGGTTCCTTTGTTCAACTATCTTCTTCCTGCAATCACGAGCATAGTGGCCAAATTTATTGCAATAATAACATCTCACCTTTGATTTGTCAACTCTTTTATTATTGTTGAAGCTTTTGTAGTTGCTTCCATTTTCATGTTCATGCTCTTCTCGACCATCTCTCTAACCACCATACCTTTGCTTCATCCTCTGCCTCTTGATCTACTTCTGCCTCGACCTTTGTCTCTTGAAATAAAAACCTAGATTTTGAAAGTGGTCTCTAAAGTGGAATCCACATTTATGTCTATCCTTGCCTCATGCGATAGAAGTGATCCCATCAGCTCATCAATTGTTAATATGCCAAATCCTTGGCTCCTATGGCTGCTACCACAACATCAAATTTGGTAGACAAATATCTAAGGACCTTCTCAACCACTGTTTGATCTTTAATTTCCTCACCATATATTTTTAACTGATTTACACCAGTTATGACCTGATTCATGAAAGAATCGATGTCCTCTATCTCCTTCATCTGCAGAGTTTCAAAATCTCTCCTAGTCTTCTGCAACTTAACAATATTGACTTTGGTAATAGCTGTATAGTTTGTTTCCAAAGTATCCCATGCTTCTTTTGCTGAAAATGTGATCATAATCTTCTGGAACACTCCACGGTCCACTCCCTACTGGATAAGATGCAACGCTTGTGCATTCTTCTTGTCTTTCTTCCATTGTTCCCTCTTTCTATTATTGAGAGCTAGTTCTGCCGCTTCATCCTTAGTTTCTGAAAACCCAAGCTAGACATAATCCCATACATCATGATCCTATAAATTGGTCACTATCTTAATGGCCCACACGTCATAATCCTTCCCTGTAGACGGTGGGAACTGGACTGGAAATTTGAGAAAGCCATCTTTCTCCAAAAATTTCTCTTTAAAAAAGCCTAAAATTCTCCTTTTATAAGCTTTGCAAAGATTCTTTTTCAAAAAAACCCCTTTCAATAAAACCCTAAATTTTATTTTTAAAGATAAGAATACTTTTTTATAAAAATCTTATTAAAAAATAAAAAAAATCCTTTATAATAAACCCCTTTGAGTAATATGTCTTTTATGAAAAATCCTTTATATAACTTTAAAAACAAAACCTCATGTAAGTCTCAAGTGAAGCTCATAAAAACACTTAATGAAAAGCAATTAACGTAAACCTTATTACTCCCACGTAAGTTTTAAGACCTTTGACTTCGCATTTACATATTTCCTTTGGTTGATTAATGCGGCCATTGTGGTGATGGCATGCGTGCTATGGCCTTATATAGTGATAGCCTCCCGCGTTATTACTATAACGCTTAAAACACCAAAGGAACCCGCATGCATGAAAATCGTTGAGACTTGTAATGCGGTTTTTGTTTACACTGGTATGCCTTATAATGCCCTATGCATAACCTACAAGGTGTGTTATACCATTAACCCAGAGAAAAATTATGTTTCTCCTCTCACATAGACTGCTGCTAATATGTTTTCCCTCGCTCTTTGTAATCTCGTTTTGATACCAATTTGTTGAAAAGGTGGAGGAGACAAAACAAATAATTCATACATAAACACACGAGTTGCAGCGCTTCTATTGATCACACAAAACTTGATTCTTACAATGACCCTGGTGAAGGGTATTTAACTTTTCCATCTAGCGACTTGCCTAAAATATTTTGACATGCAACCACACACTAAAATTCCTCTATCACTTAACTCGACTTGACTCAACACTCAAACACTCAACCCTCAAACTCAGTTAACTAACTCTCTAAGTTTAGCCAACTCCTCATGCAGGGGTAATTATCTTATTTTAACATTCTTGAAAGTGTGAGTTTCATTTTCATTTCCCATAAATTTTACTACTTTGGTGTTCTGTTAGCTAGGTCTAGGAAAGAACTACTTCTGTTTGAAGTCTTGGATTCGTTTACCTTGCTCCTTTGGTCTTCTACCAATTGGGTTCAACAAGGAATTTTTGCGAGTTGCTTCTATCAATTGGGTTTAGCAAGGGATATACGCTCTGATGGACGTGCCAATCAGTCTGAAATCCCTGTAATTTGGTAAGTTTTGCATGGATTTTATGCTTTGCACAAAATTCACTAGCAACAAGGACTACATAGGTTTTTACAAAACTCACCGGCAACAAGGACACCGGGCATTTCATTGGTAGGCATAGTTTATTCATTTGCAATAAAAATGAGTAGCTATGGAGCTTAGAGAAATGTGATAATTGATGGAGGTGGATACGACGTGGGGACATTGAATGGTTACCATAGATTTACAGTTAGGTCTGAAGGTGAAACAACTCTAAGCTACGAATCTCCTCCTGTAGGTTGAGTATCTTCTGGTCTAGCTTTTACATATTCGCTTTCTGGTTCATCGACACTAGATATCCAGTTTGGATTTGATGAAATAAGTAAATAAAATGCAAATATTATCCTATTTCCTTCGTGCTAACTGTATTCATTAGCGGAGAAAAAATCAGATAAGTTATAAGCATGGTAGAGTAAAGAGAAGTGGATGTATCAACACTATCAATTTTGTGAAGACATTTTACAGTCGATGGGAATGAGGATGAGAAGAAATGCTGAATTATAGAAGGTGAAGCCATTATATTTTCACAAATTATAACATGATATTAGCGAGTAAAAAAATGGGGAAACCAACCTATTCTGTTCCTTCTTGTGTTCATGCTCTTTCTCGACAACCAGGTAGTATCATATTGAGAGAATGCTCAAGCGATTTCTGGTATGGCTCCCGCGCTAGGTAGGTTTTTAGAGATTAAACAACTTGATGTATGGTAGTTGGCAGGCCATTCACATTAATTTATAAGAGCATTAATAAGACTTCGTCGGATGTCGTCCATTTCCCATATAGCAGTCACATTAATAAGCCATCAATCAACACCGCTCGCCGTCTACTGGAAAAGTTTATCCATTCGTCGGGAGATATGTAATTGCCATCCATACCATGCATGCATGTTGGTCAGTCACTAAGCCAATGATTGGCTTAGTGACTTGTTGTTAATATTTGCCTAGTAATCACCATATGCTAAGTACAGTGAAAATACCTTCCAAGGGTTGTCTACTGCCAATTCCTCGGAATTTTTGGGGGATCTTTCCCACTTCAATCGGGGGCGCTTCGGTCTACATTAATGGAACCAGCAAGGGAGATCGAGAGGGCCCCACTGGCCACGTCAACAAGCTTGATGAGTATGAAATCGAGATAAGCTCAGTGCCAATGAACCACTGTAAGAGTTCATCCACATGGTCATGTGCGAGTGGTAAGAGCTACCATGGATGTGGCCCTCTCTAATTGAGCTAGTATGTATGATGCGTGGATCGTGAAAACTCTACACCACTAATCACATATCATCTCATCTCCTCTGTAATGGTAAAAAAGATTGAGACTAATAATTAGATTGTAACAGGATTTACAATGATGGAGTGGATGGGAAGAGCATTGTGTTCGATGGGGTGAACAACCTAGAGAAGGTGGGGCAAGACCCTACCATTTCATTCAAGACGGATGTTTGGTTCTAGATAAAGAACTGGGAAGGGCATTGGGTTTGATGGGGTGAAAAACCTAGAGAAGGTGGGCAAGACCCCACCATTTCTTTCAAGAAAGTCGTCTGGTTCTGGATGAAGAACAACAATTGTCACTCTGCCATAACGTCAGGGCAGGGCTTCGGTGGTACAATCAAATCTATCAACAACCAGGAATGCAACAACAGAAATAGTGGGGAAGTGAATATCAGAGTGAACTACTTCAAAAAAATCCGCAACCAGTTAGGTGTGAATCCCGGAGCCAACCTCTCGTGCTAAATCTCTCTTTTCTTCATAGCTACTAAATATATGAATAAGACATCAATGATCATTGATGTCCATGGCCACCCAGTAAGTAAATATATGAATAAGACACCAAAGAACAAGAAACTAACATAACATTTAACTTGTATGTATTGAACCTCTCTTGCAACGTGAACAATTGGACACAAAATCTTTTATAATTTTATTTTGTTAGAACTTATCCACCACCTATTTAACCACCACATTCACCTAGCAAGACATTTCCCTTTCATCTTTCATACAAAGAAGACATATTGTACAATGGAAAGCATTCTTATGGCATGGGAGTGGACCATCACAAATTACAAATGAAGCCCAACCCCTACCAAGGTAGCCATAGAGCCAAGAAGCCCATCCGCCACCAAGGCATCCATAAAGTAAAAATAGAAAAAACTACAAATGAAGCCCAACCCCCACCAAGGTAGTCATAGAGCCAAGAAGCCCATCCCACACCAAGGCATCCATAAAGTAAAAATAGCAAAAACAATACTTGTGGCTTGAAGGCATTTAATATGACCTTCAATAGGCTTGTATACAAACAACTAGCCTCAATGTACATGTCTTTCTTTTCTAGTTGAACAAATGAAAAAGTAGATGCCATTTCTCCTTCATGCAAGCTTCTATGAATAAATTTCTAAACATGCAATGAATGAAATTTGTCATGTTCAATATTGATTAAGGAACATTAAGGTTTTAAAGTATTCATATAACTAATTTGTACATTGAAAATGACCTAGTTTCACCATGTTTTATTCCTATGGTGTTAATATTGATAGCATACTTTCTTATTTTTCCATTTTAGGAATGAATGGCTTCAATTTTGGGACTTGGCACACTTGCACTCTCCCTCCATGCAAATTTTGTGCTTGAGAGAAAATATTTTTGAAATTTCTATCAAGAAAACACATATAGCAAATGAGTCATCTCATGGACTATATATATGTTAACTTCCATAGAATGCAATGTGTATTTTAATGCATTAAGGATATATCAAAATCATGCACAACCCAAGTGAAGTAAAATCTTGCCCGACTCCAAAAATCCATGTTGGCCAAACATATACCCTCTTAGCATGGACATTTGCACACATCCACAAACATCTCTATAAATGAAGTTATCTTGTGTAGTTCCTACTTGGTCACATTGGTAGTGTTTACTAGCGAGAAGTAGATCAAAATGGCCCACATATGAAAAATTCATTAAAAAAACTAGAAAAAGAAAAAAAGCAAAAGCAAAACCCTCAAGACCATAATGAAATGCTAAAAATGTTAGCCCATGGGGAGTAGCTCAATTAGCAAGTGTTGTGGTAATAAATTTTTATGTACCAAGAGATTCAAGGTTTGAGTCCCTCCACTCGTGTCTGTGAAAGGGGCATATGTAGGCATGTAGAGGTTATAGTGATAGCAATCAGAATCGACCTTGTGTCACTCGAGTATGAAACCAACCCAGTTGTTGATTCCTCTAGTCACAAAAAAAAAGAAATATTGAATATTTTTTGTTATCTAGACATTTGAAATGAAACCCAAAAATATTTTTTCGTTCTATCCCTCTACTACATCCTATCAAGATTATAATTATTATTTTATGTGGCATGGCCTATGTGGAAGATAAAACCAAAATTGTTGTTATATCTAGTTCTATGGACTTAGACAACATTTCTTTCATTCAACATTTATATATTTGTCTTTGATTTCATAATTTGTAGCAATTCATGGTGGTCATATTTAGGATGCTTATCTATGTAACAAGCATGCCAATGAGCATAAGCCCTGTAGCACCATGGCCAAGTGTTTTAAGGCAAGTAGACTAGGTAGCCAAGGATGGCATATGGACAATAGAACAAAGGATGACACATGAACAATGAAACATAGGATAGTCATGTCTTCAGGGTGATAGTTAGAAGGAAAGACTTTGCACAAGCTCAATATTAAGATATATTTAAATTTTTTGTTTGCCCTATCCAATGCATTATTTCCAATAACAATTGGCCTACAAGTATAGATATTAATGAGTAGGTTGTACCAACAAGATAGAAGGTATCTTTTTTGACATCATGAAAACAATATCCTCTCCTTTAATGTGATAACCTAACAAATGAAAATATGACCACTCGTAATGTATCCATCTAATTCAAGTTTGTTTGTCACTATAGATATAACTAATGCATCCATATACATTTAAAAAATTCTTACCTCATGAGACTTCTCACATTGTCAAGATTTTAAAAAATCATAAAAATGAACTAAATTATAACTTTATAATATCTAACAAGATTCTTAACCATGGATATTATAATCTATAAATAGACTTTGTTACAACAAAAGTGATCAATATCGTGGTTTACTAATACCATATGCTCAAAAAGTCATAACTCATATTCATATGGGATATGTTTATATGACATTTTTTTATTAAGTAATTTAATTAAAAGTGGAGAAAAAACATAACTACTTTTGAGATGAATCTCAACCATTGATTTGTGACTACTACTGAGAATATTTTAGAATATCTTTGTCATCTACTTAATTATTATTGATAATTAAACTAAAATCCTAGAATCCATATTCCAAAATAGACATCCTTATCCACTATCCACTATTGTGAGGACCATTCCATATTTTAAAAAATAATAACTTTCAATCATTCAATGAAGACCATGAGGATAATTCCATAATTTTACAAAGAAAGGTTCAAAGAACTAGTTCCACCAATTATTGTAAACATTTATGAGTATTTGGTTAGTTCCATGTTTACAAGTGCTTAATTGAATCCCTTTAAGTTAGAGGCACTATTCTACCTTGAGAAGTCTACTTGATACCATCCAACAATAATATAGAAAAATAGTCCATCATTTTGATGAAATATCTCTCGAAAAAACAAGAAGTTCTGTCAAAAAATTATCTCTAATGTTATTATATATTTAACTAGTGTTATCCCAACAAGTACTAAATTTCCTCTTAAGTGAGGCACATTAATTCAATAAGTTTATTATAAATTTTAAGACATTGAAGCACCTATAAAACATTTTGACTTAATTTGGTTATTTTAACCAAATTTAATTTCTAAGAAACTTTACTCAAAACTTAAATTTAAGATATTTTTAATTTTATTGTGTTTATCAAAGTATATTTGAAGCATAATTTTTATGAACTTGGGTTATGAACTTGGGTTAATTAAACCCAAGTAAAAAGGATAGCAATATTTTTCCAAACAAAATGTTAAAGTAATAAGATGAATAAAATAAAATAAAATAAAATTGAATAATTTTCGAATTCTTTGACTTCATATAATTTAAGATAGTGTAATATGGATAAAATTCAATAATAAATATTTGAATAAAATCGATGTATATATATGAGTGTATCTCAATGTGTTCTTAAAAGCTATTGATAGCATAAAGGTATTGGGAGAGTTTTTGCAATGCTTAGTCGATCTCCCACTAGCTTGGGTCGCCTTGCTTCCCCACCCCCTCTATGGGTGTCTGATATAGACGCCTTCAATGCTCTAATCTCTAACAAGTAAAATTTTAGAAGATGAAGCCTTGAGACTTTGCCAAAAAGCTTGAGTATATTTTGAAGGTAGAGATAAATACTTCTCGGTTCAAAATAATGGCTCTTCAACTTGTGAAATGTGGTTTAGTGAGCCAGATCATGGGGATTTGGCCTTCCCTGTGTTCCTTGAAGTAGTGGGTAAATAAAACTTGGTTTCCATTAATAAAGGGTCAAGTTTCCTCTTCTTTCTGCGGGAGAGTATTTTATATCTTCTTCATCGAGAATAAGGAATATTGGGACTTGATATTGAGAAGCAACCTTTATTTCATTGGTTCCCAGGGTCTCTATTTAGATCAATTGAGCCTGAATCTTAACCCGAAACGTGATGTTCCTTCAGCAATTCCGATTTGGGTTAAAATCCCCTTCTTTCCTATCTGTTGTTGGAACTGTTAGCCCTGAGGTGTAGTGCCGCTATTTTGAAGACTAAAGGAGGGAAATAGTCTATTCTGCTGTTGTGGAGAGGTTCCCATACGGTCCACACTTCATCCGACCAATGTTATACGCTCGCCCGCTTCGACCAATCACCGTCGTTAGATCATTTCCACCAGATCTAACAGCTTTCGTACATATCACTTGGGCAAAAAGAGAGAGGGATACCCACCCGATAAAGCAATTTCCTCTCTCTCCTCCGCTACTACATGGTGCTCGATGAATGGAATTGGGTAGCTCCTACCTTTACCACTTACCACCTGATGACCGCCAGATATAAACCATTTCCGCTTGAGTAAACCACTCCCGCACGTTATCCTTCGAGCACCTCCTCCGCCTGATAGCCGTTCGATCTACCCATCAAAGATCTGACGGCTCAGACTTATTCTGCTCCCGCCACGACTTCAAGCCTTCGGTGATTGATCTCCTCCACCCATTCCTCTCGATCCAATGGCCCTCATTCACGATCACCATAGTTCATCCTCCACCGCCTAACCAACATCCCGACCGTCGATCCACACCATCCAATGGCCCATGTGCCCTTGTACCCCAATTCCCACCAGTCACCCAGAGAGGAAATTTTTTGTATTTGTCAGTGTTTTTGATAGTCAGACAGTTGATCTGAAATAACAGAATGCATGGCCGAAAGGGGAAAAAAACAACACGATGTAGCGGAACCAATAGAAATGATCATGGAACATCACTGGCATAAGTGAACCACCTGACAGTGCGGTAAAATTACCAGAATTTGATTACCGTGTTTGTTAGAAGCAGAGATCTCTGAGCTCATGTTTGTCTAGTTATGGCATCAAGTAGTTAGAAGACAGAGGGGATAGATTAAGACATCTTGAGCCTCAGAGAGTTTGAGAGTATTGTAAAAAGCCTATAAATGGCTGAAAGTTCGAAGTAATAGGGGTTCAACTTTTGGAGACTATGGATACTTTGTTCCTCCCGGATTCTCATCTTCATTCCAGTAATACAAGATTCTTTTGTTGTTACATGTTCAATTTCCATCTTCTCCTTTGTTATAAGCTTGCACTTGAATAGGTTATTCATGTTTTCTTCTGTGCCTAATACCAGATAATTGTCATCTTATCTCTGCGTTGATAAATTAGATTTGCAAGCTTCATTTACTTTTTGTAGCTAGCCATTCATATGTGTTTATGTATGTATCTGTTGGTATAGTCAGGATTCTCCATCTATTCATTGAATCTATAAACTATTGAGCACTAGTGTTCGAAATCCTTGTCAAGTTGAGGATGTTCATGCATGTCTTCAGTGAAAACAGAGTTGAAACAATCATCTGACTTGATCCAAACCCCAATCCATTCCAATAGTTTAGAGAATGATATTGAAGATTTATATGTTACCAAGCATCTCCGAGCTACAACCTAGGAGAGTTTCCTAGAGTGCTAACATAATTGGCTCCGTTGCTGGGGAAAGGAGACTGAAGGTCAGCTTCCCTGGGGGACGACACAGATCCAGCTTTGATGATAGATAAAGCCCAGACACTATTTGGGTTGTAATCATCTATCTGGAAACTCTACTAGAGGACGAACCTCTTGGTGACTCCACTCCATAGTTCTAGCTCAGTTGTGAGGCATACTTGGAGAAATCCTCAGAAGCCACGAGCTGACCCAGTACCTGACCCTGAAAAAATCATCAAATAAAGAAAGGCGTTGCAGAAAGGAGCATCACGTTCAGGTAGCTCTAAATGATATTCTCTTCAAGGAAATATTGTAATAGAACAAATACTTGTTGAGGGTATAGCATCTAATACTAGCAGTGAAGAAAAAATCTCTGAGATTCATAGAGCTCCTTATTCTTTAGGTTTTTCTTTCATTGTAAGCCCAAAGGAAGCCTCTCCTCCTATCCATCATACTCCTTTAGTCTTATCAGTCAGTCCTCAACCTTCTATCATTTATACTTCCGGTACCCTTATAGCCACCACAACTATGGCAGCACCACAAGCACCTACCAAAATGGAAAGAATCATAGCTGCTAGGTATGAACCTCTAGTACTGCCGACTCCTTTGAATGCCATGCCTACTGGAGAATATCAGAAGTATATGCCTAAGTTCACTGGGACTGAAGGTGTTATAGCTAAGGAACATATTGAATCATTCTATAGCTATGCTTATAACCTGGACATTAGTGAAGTTGATGCATGGATGAGAGTCTTTATCCAAAGTCTACATGGAGAGGCTAGAAAATGGTTTAGAGAACTGACCCCAAGGTCTATAGCAGATATTGAGGCTTTAGATGATGCATTCCTAAAGCATTGAGGGGATAAAAAGGATCTACTCTACTACCACACTGAGTTTGGGAACTTAAAGAGGGAAAATGGTGAGTTGTTGTCTGATTTTAATAAGAGGTTTAACCACATGTATAGCAAGATACCAGCTAAAGTAAAACCCACCACTACCTCTGCTAAACTCACCTATGCCAGTGCCTTTGATTTTGACTTCTGTCTATTGTTGAGGGAGAGATGATGTGCTACCTTGGCTGATATGCAGGATGCAGCCTTGGAAGTAGAATAAAAAATCATGGCTACAAAGAAGCTCAAGGGGAATGGAAGGAGACATCGGGGCAAACCTTCATCATCTTCAGATCCCAAGATAGATAAAATGACCAAGATGATAGAGTCATTAGCCTCTAAAATATCCAAATTAAAGGTTGAGCAGCACCCTAGGAAAGGAAGAGTTCCTAATACCTTTGCTCCTAGAAATCCAAATCCATATAGAAGAGCTAATGAGCAGTTGCAGATTCTGCAAGAAAGAAAAGATGCCAATGAATACCAAAGGGTGAAGATCCCTTTCCAGAATGTAGTCATGGAAGAAGAGCAGTTTGAAGAAGATGATGAGATCCATTGTTTGGAAAACAAAGGTAGTGCCTCCTTTTTCACCTTAGCTACCTATGAAAAGTCATTATTCATTGACCAGATCATCCAAGAGTGGGATGGTGGAGTTGTTCTGCAAACTGATGATCAACACAAATATGATCTGAGCTCGAAGATGAATAATGCCGAGGAAACTCCTGTTTAGAGAGCTGTTGTCCCTGCAATACATCAAGCTAATAAGCTGTTGTGGCCAGCAACAACCCCCCCTTTTTCATTTAAGTGTTTGTCCAAAATGCTAAATGAATGGGGACCCCTAGTTTAATTTTGAGAAAAATCAAGTTTTCCTTCTTCAAAATAAGGTTACCATCGTAAGCTTAGAGAGGTATTTCGAATATTTTTTTAAACCTAAGTCTACGATAAGGTAAAGGTATTTAAAAAGTTGCATTACGAAAAAGGATAGGAAATGCCTTCATTCCCTTATAAAATTGGTATGCGCAAGACCCTCGTGTTAAGCCTAACATCGCATCGCAGTAAAGTAATGCTCATAAGGAAAAACCTCAAATATCTGCCGATCTGCGATAACACCAATCGCAAGATCGCATATCGCAGAAATAAATTGGCAATACTTGACAAACATCAAACTTCTGCGATCTGCGATATTGCGATCGCCGCGATGGCGCAATCTACAATCTTGCGATTTGTGATTAGCGCGACTTGCGATGGCACGATCTTCAATGTAACGTAAGCAAATCATGAATCATTTAATCACGAATCCTTCGGGCGTGCCATTCAAAGAAAAGCCACTTACCATAATCTGACCCCAGATCATGCACTTTTAATGATAGTAAAAGGATTAGTTGTTAGTTATTAAATGAAATGAAGACGCGTTCTTTTCTAAAGAATTATTTCACGTAAGGTGGCATATTTGGTATATCTGTTGCATTTAAAACTCTCCCATCACCTTTCTCAATCAGTCATTTCCACTTTGCTCGTAATCTGTAGGAACAAAGAGTTAAGAAGATTCAAAGCCGAACACAAGAGCAGATGGGAAAGAAACATAAAGCCCAAGGCTCCAAGACGAAGGAAAAGACGCAGGAGATGGCGCCCTTGTATACAGACACTGCATGCAACAGGGACGCAGGAATTTTGACTTGGGAAGGCATGTATAGGCTGCTGGATGAAGAAAATCCTAAAGTAATGAAGGTTGATAGCACCGCGGGCTCACAAAACTCTTCCGAGGCATCCTTAGAGGAGCTGGCATGTTCGTTTCTTCATCGAATAGCAGCTAGACCCAAAATTTTGCCGTATACAGATATGATCAAGTGGATACTTGACAATGCTGAGTTACAAGGCAGACAATTCAAAGTTCAGGGACATGGGCTCATAGGATCATTCGCCGCACAAGACTTAAAGCTTATGTATCATCTTCCCAAGCCCCAGATGACTTACAATACACAATTTGTCAAGAAATTTGCAGCAGAGAACCGAAACCTGGCAGAAACCACTAAAGAATGGACCAGAAGAGAGGAGCCGTTGAAAAGGGACAAAAACGGTATGTACAACACTGGTTCCCTCACCTCTCCGTATTGTTTTGCTGCGGCCATGCTTTGCAAGCTGTTTGGGATGCCAGACATAAATAAATGTCTGAATGGCTACCACTCATGGACGCTGCCACAAACGCCGATCTCAAGGATTGGGCCAAGATATTTTCTGATAATCTATACACTGTTGTTATGAATTACCGGTCTAAGAGATCCTTGTCTCAAAGGGTCTATCCTTCTTTTTATCTGTCTGCTTATATTATGGATTCTATTTGCTATGTATCTAAATTCCCCACTATGGGTTGGAAATGGACTACCCAGGACCCATCACCTATTCATGTTTATCATAAAGTATTATGGGATTCCCAGTTTGCCCCTCACTTCTATCAGATTTTCCACGGGCTTATCTTACCCCTATATAGGATGATGTATGGTGAAGAACCCCTGAGGTGCTCACCCGAAGCGCAAATAGACATGATCGCCATCGCAAGATGGTTCGGGGAAGAATGGTTCACTTACATTAGAGTGTTTGGGAGCACTGTACCTCCACATGTCCTACCTCTATATGTCCTCGACAAGCTTTTGGCTAGGGAAATTGCCTATCAGACTTGCTCAGAAGGCGACCTAACCAAAGAACTAAAAGACAAGAAGAAGGCCATATGGCCTCAGTTTCCTGTAGCTTGTGGGGCCTTCTCATTGTTCGATGTAGGAAACGCTTTCGCCGAAGTAGAGAATGTGACGTCTCTACAGTTATTTAAATTCCCCGCTCGACCTTTTGACCTAAATAATGTTTCCCATGATTTCACTATAAGTGTCAAAATAAAAGTGTTCGTTGGAAAGAAAGATTTATTTGATGATTTATTTCAAAGTAAAAGTTCACTCCAGGAAGTTTTGTGAGAAGCTCGGTCGAGGTTATCCCCAGATGACCTCCAAAGATTTTTGTTATACAGAGAAAAAAGGCTAGCCAGTGTTCCCCTAGAAAAGCTGCGACTGCCCGCCAGAGAACCGACTCCCAGCGTTAGCCTCAATGGAAACTCCAGTACTTCCAAATCCAAATCTGACGCTGCCCAAGGAACGCCTGAACGTTCTAAAAATTCTGGAAGCGACCAAGGAAAAAGTGAAGAAACAGCTAAAGATTCAGCTCAGTCAAGTGCAATGTCGCAACAACAAGTTATCGCCTCCCCACCAAGAGATGTCCCTCCTCCCGTCATTAAAGCGCCACTCGTCACAACTGAGCTCGACAAAGAATGGGAAAACATCAACGAGCTAATTAGCCTTGAAGGGCAAACCCCAAGAACACCTGTGGGCAATGCACAGGTAACACAAGAAATGGTTTCGACCATGGTTAGTAATGTAACAGAAATGGAGCACAGTCATATTGCTCTACCGTCTGAGCTCCTACTTAGTGTAGAGGAAATTCCCCCACTGGACGTATTCTATAGTCCTCAACATAAAGCAATTGTGAGGAGACAAAGAAAGAAGAGAAAGCTGGAGAATACGATGTCACAGGATGCTGAACATTTAGACGTCTTATGGAAAGACCCTAACAACAACCCGACAGAAAATCTCACGAAGTTGTCTCAGATCGTAGGAGCATACGCTTCTGCGACTATCGACAAGGCGTCGGAAGTTCAACAACTGTTGAGGGAACAAGAAAATCAAATACAACTACTACAACAACAGCTACAACAAGCCAATACCAGTATTGAAGTGTCCAAACAACTCGAGAAACTACAAGAAGACTTTCAGCAGATGCAGATAAGCTATCAAAGAAGCCTAGACGAAAAGGGAAAGCAATTCCAAGCTTTACAAGAAATACACAAGGACGAGCCTAAGCTTGCCGAATTTGTTTCAGAATCTGATGGCTTAAATGAGCAACTTCTGCAGCAACAGGAAGAGTTGGGACGTAAGATATCGCAGTGGAGTCACTATTGCGAGCTGAGCGATAAACTCACCAATCAAGTGGCGGACTTGCGAAGTGGGTACGACCAGATTGACAGACGAGTGACAGAATACTTGGCTTGGCAGGATGGAGAGGAAGGAAAGAGAGCAAATGCACCCAGAATAAATGAGAGTCATAAAGAATTGTTCTTTAACAAATGGGACGATCAAATCAGGCAGGAAGAACAGGCAGCGGAGACAGCGGCAACACAGGCAAGCGTTCTTATCGACTGTGTAAATGAGAATTTACACAGAGCCAATTTATCGCAGAAACCACCCCAGGGTACCTACCAAATAAGTCACGACTGGAGGCAGAATGGAAGCAGAAGGTGCAGGAAAAGGGAAAAGCGATCCAGGCATTAAACAGGTTGAATTGGGAGTGTTACTGGGCATACTACCTTGTCCAAGCCACACAGTCAATGGATGACTAATGAAATTGCATCACATAAACTCAGCGAGAGATGTAGTGGCCAGCTCCTCATTGAGATTTTGTTTTCGCAGCCTAGCTCAGCAAGAAGTCGCCCAACACCGACTCTTCTCAAATCCATGATGAACAGTTGCAAGTTTTAAGGAACCAAATCCAGAAGTAGCTTATTTTTAGTAGTTTGTTTGTTTCTTTTTATTTTAGATTAGAAAAAGGACGGGTCATATTGAGAACATAAATCCTAAAATTTGTAAAAAACACTATATATTAGAAATTAGGGAAGTAGTATTTTAACCCCTCTCATGCATTAGAGAAGGGTCCCAGAGATTTGTCAAAAAACTTACCTCGGAACATGCACTTCTGCACCCTCAGAGGAGGTTTTGATGAATGGATGGATCGAGATTTATTTTTATTTGCATTTTGGTATCTGCTACTGATGTTGCACTTTTGTACTCTTGGTAGATGTTAAAACAAGTAGAGATAGATCGCTTTTTCTTGAAGCTTATGGGTAGAATTAGTCATAAATGGTACTTTTATCTCTTGGCGATTTCTGCTTATATTCTTTAAGTGATTTATAGTTTTCAGTTGTTTATATGTTATTGCATGAATGTATGGGTTACCATTTGGCACTTCTGTACGGTGGAGTCATTTTTTTTATGTCTGGCATATGAATAGCTTATTATGCGATATGTTGTTCACAACTGTTTTGCCTAACTTCTTATGCAAAGTGGTTTATCTTAAATGGTTTCTGTTCTTATGATAGCTGAATGATTTTTATTACTAGTTATTGTTTGAAATCTATTTAGATCCCATAATGGAAGATATACATCCCGGGTTAGCATAGATTTGATGTGTTGTTTCTCACTAGATTACAATAGCATAGAGTTAGTTTAAAGAATATGAATTAGATTAGCTTTAAAGTACTCTTAGATCAGCATTATTCAACTCTACACACACACACACCCAGATCGGGAAACTGGTCCCGTTATCCCCAGTTGGACCCGCTATACCAAATGGAAAAGGAGCTGCCGACCAAGGTCCAGACTGGGTGGGTATCCCCCTTGTTGTCGACCCGATTTTCGGGGCTTCAACATATTTGGCGCTAGAAGGAGGGCCTGAACATAGTGTCTGTTGGAATGATTTTCAATCGTAACATTTAAATCTGGATGGCTGCTCACAAACTTCCTATTTGGAGTTGCATCCATGTTCCTACCTCTTCCAACACTCCACCTGAAGTGATAAGACTCTTGTCTCAGGTAAAATTCAATGGTAAGTATAACTCTTCTGCTTTTAATCATGCTCTTCAATTTATTCAAAGAGTTTCAAGTTATGATATTCAAAGAGTTGATGAAGGCGTTTTATGCAGAATTTTTACTCTTACATTCACGGCTGAAGCTAGAAAATGGTGCAGAAACCTCTCAGTTGCATCAATTCACAGCGGGGACCAACTCGTCAAGATTTTCATTCTTGAATTTGATTTTTATGACTATGACCAGGTATATGATGAAATTGATTATCTACGGAAACAAGATGAATCTATTAGGGATTTTAATATGCGATTTCATCTTGATTGTCTAAAGTACGATCTTGAAAGTGAACTCATAGATGAAGAATCTTTAGATTATGCTGAAAATTCCCTGCCTCCTATATCTGATCAAGCAGAAATTAGTTCGAGTTTTGTCTCATTTATTTCTAATATGAACGAGAACTCCAATTTGAATATACAAATCGCTCATAATGAGGAAAACCCCCAAAGCCTAGGAGTTATCCATACTCTAATACAAGAAGACAAAAGCGAGGACGTTGGAGGGAGGCCTGCCTTGGAACCAGGAGATGACTTTGATACTAGGCCAGATAATATCGTTGCAAGTCAACAAATGCAGACGCCAAGGTTAGAACAACAAACTATTTCTCTTTCAAAAAGCATCAGTACACAAAGTATGATCTAAAACCCGATGTCTATGTTGAATTTGATGAACGAAGATTTTTTCATGATGATATTTTTAAATGCGTTGCTTCATAATCACACTTCTCTCTTTATCCTGATGTTTTTAATGATGATAACTTTTCCCCTCTCAACATTAAAGATATTTCAAAAAACACAAAGGATAATTCAAATAAGTCATCGTTAGATTTTCAAAATAAAGAGATAGCTATAGAACATCCTTTGATTGTTTCCAAACAAGGATCACTTGAATCACCTTGTCTGAAATTATATGGCCAAAAGAAAGAATCTAGGGAAACTGGTAAAATTAGTTATGCTGGTTACTTTGCCAACGATGATGTTATTGATCTATTTCAAGTAACCCATCAAAGCTCAAACAATGAGAGATATTCTAATTCGGAAAACATATCATTCAATCCTCATTTCAAAGCCAAATATCATTCACCTAATTTTACTGACCAAGACAATATCCCGATCTATGATTCATATCATGAAGAAACCCCCATGCGTGTTCACAATCATAATTTATCTTCTGATTCACAAGACCTAGCCAGCTCTTGTGAATAGCAAAATTTTACAAGCTTATCCCAGTTGTGTTGTAACTTTATTTGTACAAATAATCATTTATTTTCTCACTTGCACTCATTTTGTACAAAATCGGATTGTGTTTTAAATTTTCTGACTTTTGATAGATTATTTTGGTATGTCGAGCACCTTATCAAAGAACATCCAAAAGACGAGCTACCATTTTGGAAAGCTAAACTGTGTCAAGGAAGTACAGAACTTCCTCTATTACGAGATCATCAAGCTATAACGGGACTTCATCCTTATTTTTATGATCCAATAGATATCCAGTTGGAAAGAAGTTTTTGCGAGAAAGAAATTTTGGACAAGATTGCAACTGAAGTTATACATTCTTATTCCGCATCCAATGTTAACAGTCCAAGAAAAGTTCTGTTCTTAACACTAACGTTGGAAAGTTACATACGTGTGGGAATAAAAATGAGAAGGTGGCTCCATTGGAAATATCATTTCACCTAGTCAAATTTTTGTATATAGTTAGAGTAGGAGTAGGAGTAGTTTAGTTAGGTAGTTAGGTTTACTTTTGAATAGTTGATAGTCAAAATAAGAGAAGAGATTATCCCTATTGTCTACATAACCCTAGGGAATGTCTGCTTCTCACTTCGTTAAGTATTTTTCTCCTTAAATAAAGTTTGCTTTGGTCAACGACATTTGACTTTTACAAAAGACACCTTTTTCTCTATCAAGATTTTGAACTTCTGCTTCTATGAATGACAAATATTTTTCTTTGAAACTTGATCTTTATTATCAATAGAACTTTAATCCAAATATGATATTAGTTTCAACTCCAAAAAAATTGAAGAAAGCAATCTTAGCGAAGCAATTGTTTTACGTCAGTACAATGAAAGGCATCAATGACAAAATAAGGAGTCCCTGTAGAAACAACGATTTCCAAAGAAGCTCTATTATTGTTGTCCAGAACTTTCTTAAGGAAAGAAAATTGACTTCCTCCCTGCTAAAGGAAATCGCAGCATTGAGGGAAGCAATCCAATGAAAACACTATATCTCAAAGAATAAGAGGTCTCATCACGAGCCGACTTATCATCATCACAGATATTATAACTTGCTGACTTTGCCAAAACTGTCCACCAAAACAGGGCAACGGCTCAATATTGTTGGAATCAAAAGACAAGGGGTCTCATCACGAGCGAGCTTGTTCAGAAAAAGTATAAATCAAGTGAGTGACTATGACATAATTTGGCCACCAAACCAAGACATTGTTATTTAGAGAATAAAAAAGAAAAAGTGGTCAAAATGGGTTTTTCTCTGAATGGTTGTAAACACACTTAGGCAGGATAAAGGATCATTACTGGTTAATAGGTAACCCTGTCGAGGCTATGGATGCCTGTTGGCAGCAGAGGCTCTAACTGCGACAAAGAAGCATATTTGAAAAGGACTGCTATACAGGGAAGACTTTATTTTAATTTTTATTTAAGACCAAGTAAGGGCTGGTGTAAACGCAAGAACAAGCTAAGAATACAAGTAAATAGAAAGGAGTTGAAATGAAATATCATTGATAGTTTGAAGTACAATATTTTTATCTTTCTATAATAAAGTTTAAGTTTTCTGAGAATTTTTTTTATTACTTTTAGAAGTTTGAAAAACGTCAAAAGAAGGTTAGAGATAACTGGTTCTCCCAAGTGAATCGCCAATTTTTGTGGCCAGCAACAACCCCCCCTTTTCATTTAAGTGTTTGTCCAAAATGCTAAATGAATGGGGACCCATAGTTTAATTTTGAGAAAAAACAAGTTTTCCTTCTTCAAAATAAGGTTACCATCGTAAGCTTAGAGAGTTCTTTTAAATATTTTTTTAAACCTAAGTCTACGATAAGGTAAAGGTCTTTAAAAAATTGCATTACGAAAAAGGATAGGAAATGCCTTCATTCCCTTATAAAATTGGTATGCGCAAGACCCCCGTGTTAAGCCTAACATCGCATCACATTAAAGTAATGCTCCTCAAAGATCTGCCGATCTGCGATAACACTGATCGCAAGATCGCATATCGCAGAAATAAACTGGCAATACTTGACAAACATCGAACTTCTGCGATCTACGATATTGCGATCGCCGCGATGGCGCAATCTGCAATCTTGCGATTTGCAATTAGCGCGACTTGCAATGGCATGATCTTCAATGTAACGTAAGCAAATCATGAATCATTTAATCACGAATCCTTCAGGCGCGCCATTCAAAGAAAAGCCACTTACCATAATCTGACCCCAGATCATGCGCTTTTAATGATAGTAAAAGGATTAGTTGTCAGTTATTAAATGAAATGAAGACGCTTGCTTTTCTAAAGAATTATTTCACGTAAGGTGGCATATTTGGTATATCTGTTGCATTTAAAACTCTCCCATCACCTTTCTCAATCAGTCATTTCCACTTCGCTCGTAATCTGCAGGAACAAAGAGTTAAGAAGATTCAAAGCCGAACGCAGGAGCAGATGGGAAAGAAACATAAAGCCCAAGGCTCCGAGACGAAGGAATAGACGAAGGAGATGGCGCCCTTGTATACAGACATTGCATGCAACAGGGACGCAGGAATTTCGACCTGGGAAGGCATGTATAGGCTGCTGGAGGAAGAAAATCCTAAAGTAATGAAGGTTGATAGCGCCGCGGGCTCACAAAACTCTCCCGAGGCATCCTTAGAGGATCTGGCATGTTCGTTTCTTCACCGAATAGCAGCTAGACCCAAAATTTTGCCGTATACAAATATGATCAGGTGGATACTTGACAATGCTGAGTTACAAGGCAGACAATTCAAAGTTCAGGGACATGGGCTCATAGGATCATTCGCCGCACAAGACTTAAAGCTTATGTATCATCTTCCCGAGCCCGAGATGACTTACAATACACAATTTGTCAAGAAATTTGCAGCAGAGAACCCAAACCTGGCAGAAACCACTAAAGAATGGACCAGAAGAGAGGAGCCGCTGAAAAGGGACAAAAACGGTATGTACAGCACTGGTTCCCTCACCTCTCCGTATTGTTTTGCTGTGGCCATGCTTTGCAGGCTGTTTGGGATGCTAGACATAAATAAATGTCTGAATGGCTACCACTCATAGACGCTGCCACAAACGCCGATCTCGTGGATTGGGCCAAGATATTTTCTGATAATCTATACACTGCTGTTATGAATTAACGGTCTAAGAGATCCTTGTCTCAAAGGGTCTATCCTCCTTTTTATCTGTCTGCTTATATTATGGATTCTATTTGATATGTATCTAAATTCCCCACTATGGGTTGGAAATGGACTACCCAGGACCCATCACCTATTCATGTTTATCATAAAGTATTATGGGATTCCCAGTTCGTCCCTCACTTCTATCAGATTTGCCACGGGCTTTTCTTACCCCTATATAGGATGATGTATGGTGAAGAACCCCCGAGGTGCTCACCCGAAGCGCAAATAGACATCATCCTCGTTGCAAGATGGTTCGGGGAAGAATGGTTCACTTACATTAGAGTGTTTGGGAGCACTGTACCTCCACATGTCCTACCTCTATATGTCCCCGACAAGCTTTTGGCTAGGGAAATTGCCTATCAGACTTGCTCAGAAGGCAGCCTAACCAAAGAACTAAAAGACAAGAAGAAGGCCATATGGCCTCAGTTTCCTGTAGCTTGTGGGGCCTTCTCATTGTTCGATGTAGGACATGCTTTTTCCGAAGTAGATAATGTGACGTCTCTACAATTATTTAAATTCCCCGCTCGACCTTTTGACCTAAATAATGTTGCCCATGATTTCACTATAAGTGTCAGAATAAAAGTATTCGTCGGAAAGAAAGATTTATTTGATTATTTGTTTCAAAGTAAAAGTTCATTCCAGGAAGTTTTGCGAGAAGCTCAGTCGAGGTTATCCCCAGATGACCTCCAAAGATTTTTGTTATTCAGAGAAAGAAGGCTAGCCAATGTTCCCCTAGAAAAGCTACGACTGCTCGCCAGAGAGCCTACTCCTAGTGTCAGCCTTAGCGGAAACTCCAATACTTCCAAATCCAAATCTGACGCTGCCCAAGGAACACCTGAACATTCTAAAAAGTCTGCAAGCGACCAAGGAAAAGGCGAAGAAACAACCAAAGATACAGCTCAGTCAAGTGTAATGTCGCAACTGCAAGTTATCGCCTCCCCACCAAGAGATGTCCCTCCTCCTGTCATTAAATCGCCACTCATCACGACAGAGCTCGATAAAGAATGGGAAAACTTAAATGAGCTAATCAGCCTTGAAGGGGAAGTCCCAAGAACACCTGTGAGCGATGCACAGGTAACACATGAAATGGTTTCAACCATGGTCGGTAGTGTCTCAGAAACGGAGCACAGTCATGTCGCTCCGCCTTCTGAGCTTCTACTTAGTGTAGAGGAAATTCCCCCACTGGATGTATTCTATAGTCCCCAACATAAAGCAGTGGTGAGGAGACAAAGAAAGAAGAGAAATATGGAGAATACGCTGTCACAGGACGCTGACATGTAGACATCTTATGGAAAGACCCTAACAACAACTCGACAGAAAATCTCACGAAGTTGTCTCAGATCGCAGGAGCATACGCTTCTGCGACTATCGATAAGGCGTCGGAAGTTTAGCAACTGTTGAGGGAGCAAGAAAACCAAATACAGCTACTACAACAATAGCTACAACAAGCCAATGCCAGTATTGAAGCGTCCAAACAACTCGAGAAACTGCAAGAAGACTTTCAGCAAATGCAGATAAGCTATCAAAGAAGCCTAGACGAAAAAGGAAAGCAGTTGCAAGCTTTACAAGAAATACACAAGGACGAGCCCAAGCTTGCCGAATTTGTTTCAGAATCTACTGGCTTAAATGAGCAACTTCTGCAGCAACAGGAAGAGTTGGGACGTAAGATATCGCAGTGGAGTCACTATTGCGAGCTGAGCGATAAACTCACCAATCAAGTGGCAGACTTGCGAAGTGAGGACGACCAGATTGACAGACGAGTGACGGAATACTTGGCTTGGCAGGATGGAGAGGAAGGAAAGAGAGAAAATGCACCTAGAATAAATGAGAGTCATAAAGAATTGCTCTTTAACAAATGGGATGATCAAATCAGGCAGGTAGAACAGGCAGCGGAGACAGCGGCAACACAAGCAAGCGTTCTTATCGACTGTGTAAATGAGAATTTACACAGAGCCAATTTAATCGCAGAAACCACCCCGAGGTACCTACCAAATAAGTCACGACTGGAGGCAGAATGGAAGAAGAAGGCGCAGGAAAAGGGAAAAGCGATCCAGGCATTAAACAGGTTGAATTGGGAGTGTTACTGGGCATACCTAGTCAAGCCACACAGTCAATGGATGACTGTGAAATGCATCATAAACTCAGCCGAGAAAGTAGTGCCAGCTCTCATAGATTCTATTTTCGCAGCCCAGCTCAGCGCAGAAGTCGGCCAACTGACTCTTCTCAAATCCATG
>APFE030876210.1:6751-33455 GCA_000404065.3 Pinus taeda | reverse complement strand
GTAATAGGGTGGCCTTATAGGGCTAGCTTTGTTCTGTGGTTGGTTAAGCTTTGGGTTGTCAAGTCTGGTGTGTGGTCACACATTTATGGGTTTAGAAGTATTTTGGGCTCTACTCTATTGCTTGAGGGTTCAATGGTTTATGGTAAAAAGGTCTTGGAAGAGGAATTTTTATCTTTTGTCTCAATTGTTGGGTCAATTGTTGAGTTTGGGGCAAGTGTTTGGTATTATGGTGATGATCTAGTCTGTTGGTTCCCTGGTCTTGTAGAAGGTGGGTCTCGTCTATTCTCTTGCTTTTGTGTAGGCAGAGATATTCATAATAATTGTTGGAAGTGCATACCTTGGGTCTCAACTATGTCGTCAATATAGAGGATGAGATGTAGGCAAGGAGGTGGTGGAAAAGGCCAACAAGGGCAGCGGGGCACTAGACTCTTTGCATACAACTTTGTTGCCACATTTTTCAATGATGTGCTACCATACACTAGAGGGGAAATACGTAAGCTTGAGATCCAAGCCGAAGCTGAATAACAATCTCTCTTAGACTTTGAGCTCATGGAGAATATGTCAACTTGGGTTCTTGACTCTAGGTACACTAGGGGTAGGAATAAATAATACTTGAACACAGTGGCTCATCATTGGAAAATGAATAGTTTGTTAGGCTTGGTCCTAAAGGAAAAGAAAGTCGATAAGTACACTATTTTCTCATCTCTGGAGGACATTAAGAGAATTCTCGGGAATTGGAGGTTTTTCCTAGATATAATTCACTCCTGCTTGACACATGTAGAGAGACACATTGCATGTGAATCAGATGGGGGGTACCTAATGGATCCTCCTAGGTCTAGCGTGAGGGCTCCAACAAGTATTTCTTCTTCAGAAAATGACTAGCAAGCTTGGTCAACAGGTGACGCAACATGAAGGTTGCAATGAAGTTTCTTGGCTCATGATGCAGGGTGCTTTGAATCTCTTTTGGTATCCTCGTTGTATGTTGGTCTACATGGTGATTCTCGGCCCACTTGCTCGGGCACTTAGCATATCATTTGGTATCTTTGTCATTGTGACATCGATTGGTTGCGACAATATGGTATTGGTCTGGTTATTGACTATAAGGGTCATAAAATTTTGTATGGTTTTAAGTCTATTTTTTTGGGTAGACCCTTTGTGGTGTGAATTCCGCTGAAGTTGTTTGTATTTTGGAACATGCATGGTATCTCTGCGCGGGTCAGTAAGGAAATTATTAAGGCCAACTCTAGCCTAGGCTCTTATGTAATCTGAGGTATGCAAGTATTTAGTTTGTTGATGGGAATAGCGCCTTTGTTGGCCTGATAGACTAGTGTAGCATATTGAGGGAAGTTTGAATCCTACATGGTCTCTTTCGAAACTCATGAAAATTTGTGTAAATTTGTTTTCTGAATAAAGCCTTGATTCACAAAAAAAAAAAATGTTACATTATATTATAATTATTAAAAAACATATTTTCATGTATTGTTTTCAAATATATATATTTTTTAATATTAAATATGTTTTTTAATACTTTATTACTTATAAAAATAATAAATTATATTCACCTATATATTAACCAAAAGTATTAATAATTATTAGATAATACATTTTATAATAATTATTAACATTTTTATATTATATAATGTATCTCATTCTTATTTTGCTGGCATGTTTTTTTAAATATATACCATCTTAGATGCATCATAATTTCAGATCTGCCAAGCACCAAAGGGATCAAATCTCTTTTCACTTTAAAAAATGTTTGCATCTCAAGATATTTGATCTTTCTCGACACTTAGTAGATCCAGAGTTAAGATGGATCTAGGCTGGTTTAATTTCCCCTTTTAAATAGGCTATATTCAACATGAATACCACAGAGCTTTATTATTGCACCGAGAGGGGCTCTCTAGCCCAGTATGGAAGAGATGTTGTAACGTAATGTATGTAAACATTTTAACTCGGTCAAAATAAAATAAAAATAAAAATAACCCTATTAAAATAAAATAATAAACATAAAAAATACTCATGGTATTGGCCCATGGTTTTCATGTGGAATATAACCTTTTTAAAGGGGGAAATTAAATGAGCCTAGATCCATCTTAACTCCAGATCTACCAAGCGCCAGGAGGGATCGAATCTATTGAGATACAAACCTCTTTTAGAGTGAAAATAGATTTGATCCCTCTCAGCTTGGTAGATTCGGAGTTAAGATGGATCTAAGTTGGTTTTATTTTTATAGAGTTATTTTTATTTTTAATTTAACCAAGTTAAAATGTTTACGTTACATCTTTAACATACAAGGCTAAAGAACGTCTCTAGACATAATGCTTTTTTTTGAAACATACATACTTAAAACCTAAAAACCCATATATATATATTATATTATAATCCCTTTTTATTATTATGTTTTTTAATTTTACATATTTAGAAAAACATTCTAATTTATTAATAATATTTAAAAAAATTCAATTACAACTTCTAACCAAACTCATTTTCCTTATCATTCATTTAATTTCATATTATCAACATTGAATATGAACTTTTAAATTACTTCCATATGGAGTTGTCTTTAGTGTGACTATTTGGATTTTTATCCAGCTGAAAAATTTGAGGTGAAATCTTGATTTGTGTTATTTAAACTTGTTTTTTGACTATATATGTGGATTCAACACCTTGAGAAACCCGTTGGGCACTTCGATTGTGCAGGGGTTACCCATCAAGCTTGTGATTTCAATAAATTCATGACGGATTTGAAAGAAATTAGACTAGAAAAACCCACTAGAAAAGCTTCCAAAAAGTCTCACTAAACACAACTCGCTTTCCTATTATCAATATTGAACATATTACTTTTAAACATAATTAGTTTGTAAAAGTATATATAATTTTATGATAGAAAACATAAATAACAATTAAGTAATTTTATTTGATAAAAATCTTTGGGTAATTACCTAGAGAAAATCTCGTCAACACTTTCGAACTAACTATGTGGTTCATCTTCAGGAAATTGAGGAACCCGATCTATGATCGAAAAATAATGTAGAGAAAAACCAACTAACCATTAGATTATAATGGCTAGTTTGACTAACACTATTAAATATTAATAAATTTAGATAAGAAAGAAATAATTTATTTAAATGAATTAATTATAAATATAAATTTATAATTTATTATTAAGTAATGCTATAGAAATACATAGGTAGTAAGATTTTTATTATTAAAAATAAGTATAATAAATGAATTAAATAAATATACAAACAAGATATTAGTTGGATTATAATGTAGTTTGACCAAAAACTGTTATTAATAAATAAAATTATCTTAAAGAATAATTTATGCTATAGATTATCATAAATTTATTCCGAATAATATTTATTTTAATATTGTAAATTTAATATTATTTATAATATTTATAAATTTAACAAAGAATTGTTAAATAATAACTATTATAAATAATATATTAAAATAATTAGTAATGAAATTTTATTTTATAAATATATTACTAATAATATTGATATATAAAATAAAGGAGAAGAAATCAATAAATATATAAATACTTTTTTTAACAAGAAATAAGAAATAAATAATACTAAAAAGAACTTATAATCAAAATTAATAAAAAGGTCTTAAAAAAAAACCTAGGAAAATAGCGCAAGGATCCAACACTGGTTGATACTCCAACCATCATCTTTATTAAGATTTATAGGCCTTTTTTAATTTTCCAAGGCCTCCCTAAATTTACGATGATGAAAATGGTCAATCCTTGCAATGACCCTAGCCTCTTCGATGCAGATGTGATTATTTGTCTTTTCTGCATGTTTTGCGAAAGCAAAAGAGACCTACCATACTTGATGTCGACCTCGTGCTCATAAATCTTTTGATTTATTGATTGACCAATTTCACCAATATATGGAGTCCCACATGAGCAAGGAACAATGTAAACACGTTTCCCATCTTTGGGGTTCACAGGGTCCTTAACCGATCTTAGGGAGCTCCGAATAGTGCTAAGGGGCCTAAATGTCAACGAATATTATGCCTTTTTAGGACCCTTTGCAATCTTATTCGTGGTCCCTTGAATAAACAGAAGGTGCACTCCAGAAAACCAATCCTTGGCATCATTCCTCTTCCTATGACCTGTTTCCACCTTAAGGAAGGCTCTAAGACACTAGGACCTCCTTAAGGTTTTTAATAAGAAAGAGGTTGTTGAGTTGGTTACTAAGTGCTTGGATTGCCAAAAGGTGAAAGTTGAATGCAAGCATGCAGCTTGTTTGTTGCAACCTATTCCAATTCTCGAATGGAAATGGGAGGTTATTTCCATGGATTTCATTACAAGATTGCCAAGGACATCAAGGCAACATGACTCCATAATGGTTGTGGTTGATAGGTTGAGCAGTGTAGCTCGATTCATTGCAGTGAAGTCTACTAATTCAGATAGTGAAGTGACTCAAATCATCATTAAGGAGATAGTGAGGTCGCATGGAATTCCCAAGGCGATTATATTAGATATAGATGCCAAGTTCACTTCTAAGTTCAGAAGGATTTGTTTGCAGGCTTGGGGACATAGCTAGCTTTCAGAGTAACTTATCATTCACATACAAATGGGAAGACAAAGAGGATTAGCAAGATCCTTGAGGATATGTTGAGGATGTATGTCATGCATCAACAAAGGAAGTGGGAGGAGTATTTTCCACTGGTGGAGTTTGCTTATAATAATGCGTATCAGGAATTGTTGAAGATGAGTCCATTTGAGGCTCTCTATGGGAGGAGTTGTAATACTCCTATCAACTGGAGTGATCCAATGAGCAGGGTGTTGATTGGACTAAATATGTTGAAAGAGATGGAGCAAGAGATGCAGGTTATCAAAATGAATTTGAAGGCAACTTAGGATAGGCAAAAGAGCTATGCAATTCAACATAGAGCATTCAATGAGTTTCAGGTTGGAGAGCATGTGTACTTGCGTATCAAGCCCAAGAAGAGTTCCCTGATTATTGGGTCATGTGCCAAGTTGGAACCTCGCTATTGTGGACCTTTTGAAATCCTTGAAAGGATCAAACCAGTGGCATGTAGGCTTTCTTTACCTCCATCAGTGAAAA
The DNA here is from genome assembly GCA_000404065.3 of Pinus taeda. Taxonomy (NCBI): domain Eukaryota; kingdom Viridiplantae; phylum Streptophyta; class Pinopsida; order Pinales; family Pinaceae; genus Pinus; species Pinus taeda. The sequence goes on along the minus strand of APFE030876210.1, from coordinate 28,368 downwards.
TCCATGGTGTTTTTCATATTTCTCTGCTTAAAAAATATGTACAAGATACTAATCATGTGATTGATTGGTTTATATTGTATCTAGAGGGAGAGTTCCAACTAGAACCACAATGCATTTTGCAGTGGAAGAAGCTCATGCTCCAGAATCGAGCAATAATGCAAGTTAAAGTGCAATGGAAGCACTTTTGGCTCGAAGAAGCTACATGGGAGATGTCTGATCAAATGCAGACATTATGTTATTCTTTATTTTTTGGTTGAAGCAAATGTACTTAGTATATATGTGTGTGTGTGTGTGTGTGTGAATATTGCATCAAGATGTGTTTATAAAGCTCCAATAAGCAATATGTTTGTCATATTTTCAACAATTTTGTCTTGTCATAAGAGTCAAAGGAAATCGAGGACGACGTTCCCCCAAGGGGGAGGAGTTTCTAACGACCCTGAGTTGACTTTCCATGTAAATAAATGATATATGGATCATGCATTGTCATTTTGTTATCAATGGCATGAAGATTTGCATGGATTGACAATCATGTACAGTTTTGTCTTTGCCATTTCCTAGATAGCCATGATGTAGTGGGTTCCCTTTTTGGTTGAGCTTTGAATCCCGATAGATTTTGGATCTTGGTTGAGGTGATCTCAGCAAAATCCCAAGGGTTGAGGGTGGAGATGGTTTTCTACGGGAAGCCCTTGATAGGTGGGTGGAGACATGAAAATTCCTCTGGGTATGGTGAAGAAATTCTAAGGCATCCAAGCTTGTATTGATTTTGGTTATTTCTGGATCGGTTTAGGTGAAATCACTGTGGCTTGAGGGTAGAGGTGGTTTTCCTCTATATTTCCTGTTTGGTTATGTTTTGGTTTATCCCATGTAATCCCAAATCTAGGTTTGGAATATGGCAGAGGGGTGGTTGGATGAAAGAAAGATTTAGTTTAGCCCAATCTATTATTGGGTGGTACACATAAGTCCCTGACTTGGTTGGTACTATGCATGTATTAATATGTGAAGATCAATGAACATAAGTTTTGGTCAATGTGTTGATTATGTGACTAGTTTCTCATGGCTTATTTGTTGGTTAAGTGTATGTTACATGCATGGTGTATTACTTGTTATATGAAGTGCTCCTGTTGTTGATCTTGCTCATGGTTTTGAGAGTCTCATGGATACTTTATATGAATGCATGTGTTAATCTGTGTTTGTTGCAGCTAGTATGAGAGGACAAAAAGCCATCTTTACGAACATATGATGAAACTAATGAAAACAATGAAAAACTTATGCATTCATGACCTATACGTATGATCTAAGTGAATCTTTAGATACAATGGTATGGAAAAGCTCAGAAATCAAGTTGCTCATAATGAAGTGAACTCGGGACTAGAATGTAGATCTTGTCATCCTGATTCCAATGGCGCATATGGTACTTCAATCCGAGTCCGGATGATGAAGTTATCGCAAAAGGAAGGTTTCTTTGTTCCTTAAGAAAATGAGGATTTTCCTTTAAAAATGGGTTTTAAGCGTTAAAGGTAAAATTGCAATTGGAGGATTCATGGAGGCAAACTTAAGAAAGGTGCAGTGGAACCCCTGATCAACGATCTTCGATTAAATTGGATCGACGACCCAAGGGCAATTGGGTCAGAGGAAGGTCTTATATATATCTATATATATATGTCAGCGATATCGGAGCAGGCCGAGCAATCGGCAATAAAAAAAATCAGCGGGATCGTTATCGGGACACTGGGGAGATATATGAGTGGGATGCTGATGTGATCAGCCGACGCTGCTATTAGTGATTGGTGGTCAGCATTTCCCCAGTTACAGGACCTTAGAGACAGCGATATGCCGATTACAATGTTGGACCCGGACCCGATAAAAATATAAGCCTGATTTGATAAATTTTTAAGTCCGGGCAAATGGTTTTTGGTCGGATTTCCAGTGTTTTTCAGGATTTTTAGAGTCTTATCGCCTCATGATAAAAGACTATTTTATGGGTCGGTTACACCCACAGATCCTTCCACACCATCGGCCTCTATTGTGAACCAGACAACCTCGATTTAAATGGGATTCTGTCCAAAAACCCATTATAAAAACACGATGGTTGGAAAAGCACGAGGACGAGAATTTGGCAGCACACTGTTTCGTTTGGCAGGAGGTCGATGGTGCATTTTTTTTCTATTGGGACAAGTTTTAGATGTGTTCAGCCCCTTTCAGCGCCACGGACGCTTTGATGCTGCCCACTTCTTCATCTAAGGTCTCCATTTCACAACCATCTTTCAGAATGGAGGTATAAGCCTCTTGTATGCAATTGATGATTGTAATTCTTTTCTTTCTTCCATTTAATATAAAGGCCTCCCCATCATTGAGATGGGCCCGGAGACGTAGTCCGAATTGAACAAACTCCGTTATCAAGCCTTGATGTCTTCTTTTTGTGCCTTTTATGTGTTTTCTTCTTCTTTTCCTGTGTGCACATTAAATTTCGGTGTTAAGCTGCAATTTGGCATGTGATTCTTTCCATACATCTGTAAGCGAAAGTATCCTGGATCAAGTGGCATTAGAGCAGGGCTTCTTAGATGTGAATTGCATGTTTGTATGCTAACAAAAAGCAGGCTTCAAAGAGGTGAAGGGGAACTAGAAGCTTTCAATTCAGAAGTAGGGTTGGCACCTCGAAGGAGAAACATGGCAGAAGATGAAGCTTATATTGAAGAGGAGCGCAATTTCAGAAAGACTTTCTATTCAATGGCAGAGAATATCAGTCAGCTGGTTTTAAGACTGGAGAAAGTAGAAGAGAGGAATCCAGAAGGACAAGGTTCAGCACATGGGAATGGTGGAGAAGAACCCCCTCCTTCTCCTTCTAGGAGTGAAGGTTCTCCTTCCTATCACCACCAAAATCAGAGAAATCCAAAGGATACATCTAAGAAACTTTTTTTTTTTTTTAATTAGATGTTAAATTTGATCTTCCTATGTTTAAGGGTGAAAGTAACGCAGAGAAGCTTAATAATTGGATTAGGCAGATTGTGGTCTACTGCAGGATTCAACAAATCGTAGATGATGAGGCAAAGATCCAGCTGGCTTCCCTATGGCTGAGCAGCACAGCTCTCGTTTGGTGGGAGAGAAAATTGCAGAGCAGTGATAATGTGGGTAAGCTCTTTCCCTCATGGTCTGATTTCACCTTTGCGTTAAAGCAATAGTTTTATCCCTTAGGATACAAGCAGAAAGATTTGATGAATTGGCAATACTTAAGGCAAGGCAAAGGGCAGGATGTTCAGAGTTTTACAAAAGAATTTAGGAAGCAAGCACTGAATTTGGGTATTGCACTTGATGCACCTGAAGTTGTAAATAAGTATATTGGCTCACTGCATAGTTATATTAGGCATTCATTGTTATTGTTTGAACCAACCACTATTGATTCAGCCAGCGTAAAAACAATTCATATTGAGAATAGGGACAAGAATGAAAGGGGTGATCATTGCAGAAAGCCACCGTTCAAACCTCCCAATGGCAAATCCAAAGCGAAATGGAAAGTGAAAGAGAAGAAAACAGAGGCAGCCAAAGAAGGAGAGCGGCCTTATTGCAATCACTGCAAGAAGGAAGGCCACGATGACGATCACTGTTGGAAGCAGCACCTAGAAAAGCGTCCAAAGAAGTATGGAGGAAAAGGGAAGTAGAAGACAGTGGTAGAGGCACAGCAAGACCTTGGATCGGATTCGGGAGATGAAGTGTTGATCACAACAGTGAGAACAAAAGGTACTCTTACACCTCCTGTTAATTCTAAATCGCATGAAGGCACTAGCTCTGTAGATGAGTCCTTTCGAATGACCGAAAAATAATTGAATTATTTCATATCAGAGTTGTAGTAAATCATACCAAAGTTGAAACTCTGTTTGATGCTAGGTCCCAAGCAAACTTAATTGCAGAATCCCTGGTAAGGAAGCTTGGCTTAGAGACAAAACCACACCTGAAACCTTACCCATTGGGTTGGATACATGATAAAGTGAAATTGAATGTAACCCAGCAGTGCAAGGTCAAATTTGTGATTGCGTCTAAGCTAGTAGATGAAGTAGAGTTGGATGTAATACCACTAGATATCTATGGCATGGTGTTAGGGAGCCCATACCTGTATGATAGAAAGGAAATCTTTTTCCGTCATGAGAACAAATATCAAATCACCAAGGATGGGGTAGAATATATAGTGAGGGCTCATTAGAATAAAATTAATGCCATCTTTGTAAGCGTTGGACAAATGAAAAGACTGGTGAATTCCAATAAGGGATGCATGCTTATGATTGTAAGGGAGAAAGAGGTAGAATTTGCTAATGCATTCTAGGGCTGCGATCGGGAGCATAAACAGGAATTGACTGAATTGATTTCTAATTATGACAAGTTGTTTTAGGAACAGAAGGGATTACCTCCGAAGAGGGAAATCCAACATGAAATCCATCTACAACATGATGTCCCTCTACCAAATATTAGCATGCACAGGATGTCGGCGATTGAGATGGAAGAAATCAAGAGACAAGTGCAGGAATTGTTGGACTAAGGTGTCATCAGGCTGAGCACCTCTCCGTGTGGTTCGCCGATTGTTTTAGTGCCAAAGAAAGATGACAGCTGGAGGATGTTCGTGGATTACCACGCGCTCAACAAGATAACAGTGAAAAATCGTTATCCCTTGCCACACATAAATGATTTATTAGACCAATTAAAGAGTGTTGTTTACTTCACAAAGTTGGATTTGCGCAGTGGCTATCACCAGGTCAGAATTGCGGAGCAGGATGTGTGGAAAACTGCCTTCAAGACCAAGCAAGGGTTGTTCGAATGGATGGTGATGCCATTCGGGCTTTGCAATGCTCCAACCACCTTTATGTGGGTTATGAATTATATATTTTAGCCTTTCACTGATGATTTTGTTCTTGTATATTTAGATGATATACTGGTCTTTAGTAAGAGTTGGTTTGAACATGTGTGTCATGTAAAGAAAGTGCTGGATGTACTGAAAAAAGCAAAAATCTTTGTAAAATTGTCAAAGTGTGAGTTTGGGAAAACCTCTTTGGGTTACCTAGGTCATATTGTTGGTCATGGTTAGTTAAAAATTGATCCCTCTAAAGTTGAAGCAATGTAAATTGTCCTAAGACTACTAGTGTAACCGAGGTCCGTAGCTCTCTAGGTGTAGTCCAGTATTGGAGGAGATTTATTGCTAATTTCTCTGTTATTGCAGCACCTTTGCACACCTTGACAAGTGTGAAACAGGTCTTCCAATGGGGAGGAAGACAACAAAAGTCCTTCGAGACATTGAAGGAAAAGATCAGCACTGCGCCAGCCTTAGCCTTACTCGATCTCCAATAGCCATTCGAGATCGAAACCGATGCCAGCAGTTATGCCATGGGAGCTGTACTGATGCAGCAAAAGAAGCCAATTTGTTACCATTCTGAGAAGTTTTCTCAAGCTGTGATAAACTATCCCACCTATGACAAGGAGCTTTATGCCTTGGTGCAGAGTGTGAAAAAGTGGAAACATTACCTGATCGGCAAGGAGACCATCATCCATATAGATCATCAACCCTTGCAGTACCTTTAGTCACAAACCAAGTTGCAGCAATCTCGTCATTTTAGGTGGATGGACTTTCTTCAATAGTTTCATCTGGTAATAAAGTATAAGAACGACACTAGCAATAAAGTGGCCGATATGCTATCTTGCCCTCCTATTTCTACTTCTGTTATTTTGCATAATGCTTCGTTATATTTTGAGAGTTATGTTGAACAATATGCTAATGATGATGACTTTAAGGAGGTTTATGCAAAACTAACCCATGGTTCACAGGTGGACAACTATCACTTGCAGGGGAAATTGTTGTATCACCTTGGTAAATTGTGTATTCCCACAGGGGAAAGAGTACATGTAATTCGAGAGGCTCACACCTCTCTTGTGTCTGGACACTTTGGTGTCGAAAAGACATTATGTCATGTACAAAGATTTTGTTTTTGGCCTCATATGAAAAACATTGTGACTCGCTATGTAAAGGGTTGTGTGATGTGTTTTGTTTCAAAGCCCTTTAATAGAAAACTTGGGCTCTACACACCACTCCATATCCTAAGTCGTCCATGGGAAAGTGTGTCAATGGACTTTGTAGGAGGTTTACCTTTGTCTAGGAAGAGTCACGACTATTTTTATGTCGTCTTGACCATTTTAGCAAGATGTATATTCTTATGCCCTGTAAAAAGCAAATTACTGCAAAGTAGACTGCTTCTCTTTTCTTTCAACATGTTTGGGGCCACTTTGGATTACCCACATCAATTGTGTCAGATCGGGACTCTCATTTTCTTGGAGAGCTTTGGACCAGCTTTTGGAGGATGATGGACACCAAATTGGAAAAAAGCACGACATTTCACCCGCAGACCGACAGACAGACAGAGGTTGTTAACCGTATCGGGGTACACTTATTACGAGGCTATTGTAGGAAACATCCCAAGTTGTGGGATGAGCATCTCCCCTATGTACAACATTCTTACAACCGAGCAGTGCATTCATCTATGCAACGTTCACCATTCGATACATGTTTTGGTTACCTACCAAAGGACCCTTTTGATATGGTATTTGGAGGGGAAGATGGCTCCAGTGGTCGTAATGATAGGGACAAAGATCAACAGTTCATTTAGCTAATCTAATTGATTCACCAAGCAATGCAAGAGAAGTTCGAAAAAATCCAAGCCCGTTATAAGGCTTGACATGATAAACATCGAGTCGACCATCAATTCCAAGTGGGTGACAAAGTGTGGTTCCACATCAACAAAGACAGGATGAAGGGAGAAGGAAAGAAGTTGTGGCTAATCCTGTATGGACCATTCACCATTTTGGAGAAGATTTGGAACAATGCCTTTCGTATTGACTTACCGGTATATATGCAGATGTACTCAGTAGTGAATGTGGAGAACCTAAAGCTATATGAACCACCTTTGATCATGGACATTGATGAGGTGGGCACAGTTCCTACAGTGGATGATTTTGCACCAGACTATCTCGATGAGTTGCCCGAAAACATCATCCTCGACAGAAGAACCAGGACTTCACGGCGAGGAGATGTAGAATACCTTCGAGTTGGTTTCAAGGGAATGCACCCCAGCAAGGCCAGATGGCTGGAGAATGAGAAAGTGATGGAACAATTCTCTCACTTGGCAATTGACTAATGAAAAGCTTTTGACGGTCCAAAAGCTCCTCAATGGGGAGGATTGATCCAGGTGGATCTTTAGATACAATGGCATGGAAAAGATTAGAAATCAAGGTTCTCAGAATGAAGTCAACTCAGGGCCAGAACATAGGTCTCGTCATCTTGATTCCAACGGCGTGAACGGTACTTCAATCCGAGTCCTGATGATGACGTTATCACGAAAAGAAGGTTGATTTGTTCCTTAAGAAAATGAGGATTTTCCTTTAAAAATGGGTTTTAAGCCTTCAAGGCAAAACCACAATCGGAGGATTCATGGAGGCGGACTTAAGAAAGGTGCAGTGGAACCCCCGATCACTGATCTCTGATTAAATCGGATCGGCGACCGGAGGGAAATCGGGTCGGAGGAAGGTCTTAGATATATATATATATATATAATATATTATATATATATATATATATATATATATATTATATTATATATATTATATATATATATATATATATATATATATAGATGTCAGCGATATCGGAGCAGGCCGAGCGATCAGCGGGATCGTTATCGGGACACAGGGGCGATATATGGGCGGGATGCTAATGCAATTGGCCGACGCCGATATCGGCGATCAGCAGTGGACATTTCCCTAGTTATAGGACCTTAGAGACAGCGATACGCCAATTAAAATGTCGGGCCTAGACCCGATAAGAATATAAGCCCGATTTGATAATTTTTTAAGTTCGGGTAAATGGTTTTTGGTTGGATTTTCAGTGTTTTTTTAGATTTTTAGAGTCTTATCGCCTCAACGATAAAAGACTGTTTTATGGGTTGGTTATTCCCAATGATTCTTCCACACCACCAGCCTCTATTGTGAACTAGACAACCCCGATTTAAATGTGATTATGTCCAAAAAACCCATTATGAAAACACGATGGTTGGAGAAGCACGAGGAGGATAATTTGGCAGCACACTGTTTCGTTTGGCAGGAGGCCGATGGTGCATTTTTGTCTATTGGGAGAAGTTTTAGATGTGTTCAACCCCTTTCAGCACCACGGACGCTTTGATGCTGCCCACTTCTTTATCTGAGGTCTCCATTTCACAACCATCTTTCAAAATGGAGGTATAAGCCTCTTGTATGCAATTGATGATTGTAATTCTCTTCTTTCATGCCATTTAATATAAAGGCCTCCCCATTGTTGAGCTAGGCCCGGAGATGTAGTTCAAATTGAACGAACTCCGTTATCAAGCCCTGGTGTCTTCTTTTTGTGCCTTTTATGTGTTTTCTTCTTCTTTTCCTGTGCGCACATTAAATTTCAGTGTTAAGCTGCAATTTGGCATGTGATTCTTTCCATACATCTGTAAGCGAAGGTATCCTGGATCAACGTACCATAGTCACAAAGTGTTTGAAAATATGACTAACATGTATTAGGCAAGCTTGAGCAAGAACATAGCTTGGAACAGATCATGAAGACTTATAATGATTGTTGGTAGAGTTATGGAAAATTCTAGGTAGTTGGTTAGATTGCTAGCCCTAAATTTTTGGAGTAAAGTATGTGGTCACACTGTCTGAACTGGGAAATTTCAGCCACAACCGCACTAAGGATGGGTTGTGTGTGCGAGTCGAAGCCTCTGGCCGCACTTACATGCTTGTATGCATGTGGATGAGAAATAAATTTGGGTTAAGAGGTGGTCTAAGCTCAGGGAAGATGATCACCAGGGAAAGTTACTTTGATGGTTGCGTGATCATGCTTCTCTGGGTGTTTGCAATAAGTTTTGGACATGTGGACCCTATTTCCATAATTGCATCTTGGAAGTTGGGTCATGCATAGTAACTCTCACCTCACATTTACCCTAGTAAGTAAGTAAAAGTAGTTAAATGTGGGGTGGGGTGTTACAGGAAGCTGGTCCGTGGCGATGCAAATTATTGATTTTGAGAATCCATTTTGATTTGCGGATTGAAGCTACTCTAGAGAGATCTCAGGTGCAAGTGGGATCAATTCCTCTAGAGATGCTCATATTCATGGCATCTTTTTCATTAGAACAAGATATGTTCATAATTTAGGATTTACTTCCTGAGCTTGTCTTGATAGTAAATATCAATTGACTTGATTAGGGGTTTTGAGATATTTGTAAGGCCCTATTCTAGGGTCTTCTAACAAATCTATTTTCTCTGGGATTTAAATGCAATAAGAGGCAATAATTTACTTTTTTACAAGACTTTTAAACAATGAAAATTTAACCATTTACATTCTAATCTCTATAACTTATAATGAATATTTCATTTCAATAATTTACATGAGTAATATATGCGTAGAGGAATACCTGTACCGGTGGCTGGTGGAGATGCCCTTGAGTTGCCGCTCTTGCTGAAATGCTCCTCTTAAATAGCCCAACTGGATTTACCTCCTAGCCAACTAGAGAATAATTCATAGCCCAGGAAACCTCCACAAGTTCCCTTAGCTCTCCCAAAATCACAGCCAATTCAAAACCAAAAGCAAGGCCTAGCATTCCCCTTTCTCTCTTCCTCCTCCCCCTCTTATGCCTCTCCTCTCTTCTCCTCCTCAACCACCTCTCATTAATCTCATTAACTTCTCCTTCATCCTTACAGTTGACTTCTCTTCTCCCAAGTAAATCTAAGAGTACATTTGAAAATGTGACATGAATATAAAATTGGGAAATTAATGGGAGATGACCATGTCTTCTCCCAAGTAAATCTGAGAGTACATTTGGGAATGTGAGATGAATACATAAATTGGTAATTAAATGGAAAGGACTATGTCTTCTCCCAAGTAAATGTAAGAGTACATTTGAGAATGTGAAATATATATATATATATATATATAATATATATATATATATATTATATAAGTGGAGAGGACCATGTCTCTTCTCCCAAGTAAATCTGAGAGTACATTTGGAAATGTGAGATGAATATATATATAATTTAAAATGATGGAAGGAGACCATATCCTACCTAAGATTCAATTTGAGAAGGCAAGTTGGGAATTTGAAGAAAATAGAAATAATGAATTTTATATTAGTAAATAAATTTATAGTCTCCAAAATGAAGGTATTCACCAATATTTCTCAATATTTTTAGGTAATGTAAACATTAATAAAATTTTATGTTTGTGGAAAAACCTGTGAACAGTTTTTGAAACCAACGTTTCGGACTAGCTTATTGAGTCCATCATTAGGGCAATGTGATTTGTATTTTGAGAAGAGAGAGTGTCAAATTATGGAGCTATTAATAGTTATTTGAAAAATATTTGATGTCTTTTTTAATGTCGACCTAACTGATTAATATATATATATATATATTATATATATATAATATATATATATAAGTGACTAGTTTAATTAATGATTGATTATATTTAAATTTATTTATTATTATATTATTATTAACATTCTATGTTATATATATAAGTTCTTTGCTATGTATTAAATGCTTTTGAAGTAATAGTTTGAAGGTTTATTTACGTTGACTTATTAAATTATATTTAAAAGAGAGTTAGATAGGGTTGGTTATATTTATTTATTTATTATTCTATTAATTTGTATTTACTGCTTTTTTATGTTATTTAATAAGGGTTTCCAGGTGCTACTTAATTTTAGTTCATCATCTCTATTCATGTTGTTGGAGGATTTCTCAATTTCAATTGCCTCTTTCGCCCTTCTTTTTAAATAATGGTCTTCCTTGTGAATTAATTTTGCTTGTTCCATACATATATAGTGTGAGGAAGAATATGCATGCTCTACCAAACCTGACTTTTCTGACCTGTTTCTTGTAATATCATTAATGTGTTCTTTTAATCTTATGCCAAAGGATCTCCCTGTTTCACCTATATATACTTTTCCGCATGAGCAGGGAATCGAGTATACTCCTTTGTGATTTTTTGGGTCTATTAAGTCCTTAGTAGAATCAAGAATGTTTTTGATGGTGTCAGGGGGCGTAAAGGCAACCATGATGTTATGCTTGGTGAGAATTCTAGCAATTTTGTCTGTGGTTCCTTTTATATAAGGTAAGGAGATTCTAGGGTTTTCAAGAGTTTTCCTTTTTTGGTTATTGGTTGTGGATTCTTTAATTATTTTTTGGATAATGTTTTTCTGATAGCCATTGTTTATAAAGACCTTGTAGAGATGGTTAAGTTCTTCCTCTAGATGTTCAGGGTCAGAGATTCTGGAAGCTCTGGTAGCTAGGGTTTTGATGACACCAACTTTTTTCTTCGGATGGTGATGGGAATTTGAATGAAGATATTTGTCAGTGTGAGTTTGTTTCCTGAAGGCTTGGTGGCTCAGTTTGACATTTTTCTTGGTAAGGAGGACATCTAGGAAGGGGAGTTGGTTGTCTTTCAATTTCAATAGTGAATTTTATGTGTTTAGAGAGGTTGTTTATGTGTGATAAAAATTAATTAAGTTTATCTAAACCATGGCTCCATTTAGTGAAAATGTCATCTACATATCTTTTCCACTCTTCAGGGGTAAAGGAGAAAGACTTAAGGGCCATTTGCTCAAAATGTTCCATGTATAAGTTGGCAACCAATGGTGATAATGGAGAGCCCATAGCAACACCATGAGTTTGCTCATAGATTTTTCCTTTGAAACTGAAGTATGAAGATTTAAGGCAAATGCCTATTAGTTCCACAGTTTCAAGGTCTGTGATTTTCTTCAATACTTCTATGGCTTCATCTACTGGAATCATAGTGTAGAGAGACACTACGTCAAAGCTAACCAGGACGTCATTGTCACTAATTTCTAGGTTTTTAATCCATTCTATGAAGGAAGCAGAATCTTTGATGTAAGAGGGAGTGTTACCGGATAAAGGTATAAGTTTGTTAGCAATGTATTTTTCTAACCAGTAAGTGGGTGATCTTAAAGTGTTCATTATGGGTCTCAATGGAACTCCGGTTTTATGGATTTTAGGCACACCATATATTCTAGGGATGATGGCATTATTAGGTATTAACATGTTCTTAATAGTAGAATCAAGAGAGGAGTTTTTAATTTTGTTACTCACTTGGCAAAGGATTTTGTTACTAGGGTCCTTGTTAAGAACTCTATAGCAGCCACTCTTGTTAAGGTGTTCTTCTATCTTATTATCATAATTTGTCCTATCCATAATAACTGTGGAATTTCCTTTGTCTTCTCTTAAAATTATAATGTTTTTGTTTTTCTTGATGTTTTTTAAAGCTTTGGATTCTTCTTTGGATATGTTGCTAGGAGGAGGTCTAGCATTTCTGAGAATTCTGGCAACGTCCTGTCTTATTTCTTCTGCAACATTTTGATCTGTGTTTTTTATAATGACTTCAATGTTGCTTATGATATCATTTACAGGAATTTTGGCTGGAGATAAATTGAAATTTAGACCTTTTTCTAGAAGTGATTTCAGGTTATCATCTAATGTTAGCTTTGAGAGGTTAATTACAGTTGAGTTTCTAATTGAGTTTCTAGTTTTGTTTACTGAATTTGTCGAGTTCTTGATGTATTCAGTGGCAGTTGCGTGGGGTGCTTCATTAATTTTCTGCGTTGAGATATTTAATTGAGCGCTGGATGGGGGTTAATTGATGTAGGTGGCAGCAAAGGTAGAGCTGTTGTCGCTAGATTATGGATTGCGCGATTGGGCGTGGCCAGGACTAACTCAGAGTTGGAATGCCAGTTGGGTCTTTGCTGCACTTGAGTTGTGGAAAGATTTATGAGAAAATCTTCTGCGTTATTGTTGAGGTCAATGTTTCTTAGGGTTTTAAGGTTTTTGGTTTTCTTTGCAAGAGTGTAATCAAGAAACCTTTCAGCTTTGGCAAAGGTGAAGGCATCTAATTTCTGCCAAAGATCAAAGCGAAGAGTTGATGATAGCTGGAGATGCAAGTCTAGAAGTTTTTCAGATATTTAAATTAATTGAAATTCCACAAACATAAAATTCTACCAACCTATATGGACTCTCTCTTTAACATTAATAAAATTTGCATGATAAGATTTAAGTGGGGCATTACATACACCCCTCCTTCAGAAAACTTCGTCCTGAAGTTAGAATGAAAAGATACAAGGAGTTCGAAAGCATAGCAAACCAGAGAGTTATAGCAGTAAAATTTGATAAGTCAGACAATGAAATTACTTCCTATCAAGAGTCTCCAACTGATCTATATCCTCCTATCCATCCTGACCTACTTCCATTTCCACCCTATCCGTCCTTTGTTGCTTTATCAGTGGCAATGACCATACTAACCACTGATAAAACTGACATGGAGGAAGCGTCGACTATATCAACCTAACTTCCCCAGCTAGCAACTGGAAATCGTCATCACATGTCTAGGGGAGTGTGACCAACACTGGCCTCCCACGATTCTAGGTTTCGAAGGATACACGGTGGGAAATGTCTCCACCCCTCCTTCACAACTAGGATCAACGCCCTAACACGGACCACACTATAGAGCTGGTCGGACTTGTCATCGAATAATCCAGTCAGGTCGTCTTACCACCTGTCATTTTCATTTTACTTGTGTCATAAGAATGCATATCAAGTGGATACCAAATGTAGTAGAACAATGTACATTATACCTTCCCCATGAGATGTCTCGACCTTCCCTCAATGGAAGAGTAGATCTCGGCTATCATATAGTTCTTTCCCCCTGTGGGTTAGCTCTCATTCATGCATTTATATAACAACAAGACTTGTAACCATCACATTATTAAGTCTAGTATCCACGTGTCAATTTTGTAGTTCATATTGGAAATAAATCATAATTTCACTACGTCATTCATTAGATAAATCATATCCACTTAAGCTATACATGAAACAACAATAGCTCTGATAAGTCATGCACTGGATACATCATCACCAAGTACGTCATACATTGGGTCATACATCAAACATTTCCATCATCAAAATCAAACCTAAGTAGTTTCACGTGTTCAACCAAATGCATCAATATTACATAATGTTCATAAATAAATAACATGGAACTGCAAAATAGAACCTTAACATAGGTAGTTGTCTAAGTCAAACATGGGCATCACAAATGCTCAAAAAGTGAGGGGTAGTCATGACACATAGTCTCTGCATCCTTTCGTCGACTCAATGGTATCCTACATGGCCTCCCATATAGAGCTTGATAAGGAGGCATCCTAATTGAATTGTGGTTATTGTTATCATGGGAAAATTCTACCAATGGTAAGTACCTTTTCCATCGAGTCTAATTATCCAAGCCATACATTATAGGCATATATTCTATAACCTGATTTACTCTTTCAGTCTTTCCATCTATTTATAAACGATATGCAGTGCTAAGGTTTAACTAAGTCCCCAACACTAACTGAAAACTTGTCCAAAATGTATATGTAAAGTGAGAGTCCCTATCAAAATGATCTTGTGGATAACTCGTGTAGCTAGATAACTTCACTTGTAATTAGTCAAGCCAAAAGGGGAGCAGTCGCTTAGACAAGGTAGTTAGCTACCTAGAGATACCAAATGCATGGCCAAAATAGAATATGTTAAGGTTGTTTCTCCAAGAAGAGAGCAACTCATCTTTCAAGAGTAATCCAAAATAATATTTTTGCAATTAATGGTCATGACCACCTTTACAAGTGGAGTGACTTCAAAGAATATGCCAAGGAAATTAGAGTCTTGTAGACAACAACGTAACTCTTCCAAATGGAAATAGTATAAAGATGTTAGGGAATTATCTCTCAAGATCAACCAAATTGGCCATAAATAGTAATCTCATAGAACATGTGCCATAATCGTCCATTAATTTGTTATAACCTCCGCAAGGACATTGGGGGAGGGGGGGGGGGGGGGGGTTCTCAATCAATGTGCCAAAGTGGCTAAATGTACATGTACCAACACCTCCCCTCCGAGGAATATGATAAATAGTTCACCCTAAGATATTGTGTAATGAGGCTAGGACACTTCTCTAATATAGTAATAAAGGATCTTCCCAAACCAAGAGAAAATATATGATACAATGTGAAATAACATACCAAGTGACCAAAACCATGGGTGTCAATGTAGAATACCACCCAAGCAAGGTCTGAATTCCTCCAAATGCATGAGAAGATGCCAAATAAGGGGAGTGATTTCCTCTGTCAAGAAAATAACTACTCACAACATGTCACATCATAGCCAAACTAAAATATCCATTGGCATTCTTCTAACAAACCACAACCACTTTTCCATGTCATCAAGACATCCACCAAAAGGGACATCAATTATGCAACAAAGGGGGGCGCACTACTTCAAGGTTCACCAATCAAAATCATGAAACAATAATCCAAGTGAAACCCTATGAACACCTGCAAACATGCCCAATAACTAATTCACTATGTCAAGGAATAATAACTAACCAACGATATTTAAGGAAACTCTTAGATGATGGATATCCCTCATCATAATTGTGCTAAGGGTAAATAAATGTTGAGCAATGTTATGCAAGGCCCTCAATCACATTTCAAACACCATATGTGCTAGATGCAAGCCTCCAAATAAGAAATGGTGATGCCAACCATGGACATAATGTGCATTATCTATCATGGGATATCCATAATAAGTCATAGTAATAAACCCCCATGGCTATGTGATTACGAGGGCAACGACACTGGGTAAGTGCGCATAAGAACAACTTTCCTTAAGACACCTCAACACTCACCCAAGGTGATCAACAATGTCATGAGGGAAGTGTCAAGGAGAATGTAAGCACAAACCATCACTCCCCTCAATAAAATCATTAAGCTCCATCTAATAATCCTTCAATTGCAAGCTTAGTATAAAGAAGATGTTAATTGATAGTCACTTATATAAGTGCCTTAGGTAACAAGATATGCAAAAAAAATCAATCCTCCATTTGCAACATGCTTGGTTAGGGTTAACAAACACCATCTAGCACTCAACCTTGATTTAAAAGGGAAATAATCTTTATTCAATATTGTAAAAAAAAATGATATGGATTACACTCATAAGGCAATTAATGTAATAACAGATGCCAAAAGGCTAGGGAGATGAATGCCATTCACAAGCTTTATATCCTTTTTATATATAAATCCTTTATCAAGTGTGACTTATAAAACTCATGAAGAGGTGTTTTTATTTTTATTTTTTATTTTTTATTGTTCGTCTGAATGCCTTTTGATATATTTCAGACAAGGCAAGTTTATATTAGAAGTAGTGTCTTTTCTTGTTCCATGTTGGGTTTATGTTTTCTTATCACAATAATTACATTCCAAGATGTAATCTATACATCATCATTAACATTCTTGTCTCCAATATAATATAATTATATTTATATATTTTATGGCTGATTTATCCTCCATTTTACATTTTTTTTTTGTACCCAACTCATAATTGTTGGCTCCTAGATTCAGTAGTTGCTCTCATAGTCTTATTGAATACACTGTTGCCAATAAAATTTCTATATTAAGAAGAAAAGTACACAAAAGGTCTATATCTTTGTGTTTATGTTTAGGCATATTCAAAGTCAATGTGAACAGAGATGTATGAATAAAGGCAAAACAAAAGTGAGGAGGAAAGTATACATAAGGAAATTTGACACAATCGTGTGAGTTAGAGGATCATGAAGCATACAAGTTTATGGCTAGGTGTCAATTCAGATTGTACAAGTGTTAGGGTACCTTACAATATGGATAATCTATACACAGCCATTTACTACCCTAAATCCATTACAGTTGGGATTGTATCTGAGGACCCCTAGCAACAGAGCCGATAGAATGGGCTCAGAGGTTTCAAACAAACTAGCCTTTGATCCGAATTGGTCGTTTCAACCTGTAGTAACTTCTGCAACTTAGAACTTCAATGAAGCAATGCAAATGCCATTACAAGCAAGAGATTCTTCTAATTAGTTGGAAGCCTTTTTAGGGACTTATCTAGAGTGGTCAGGTGTTGCTGACTTCACATTTTATAACTGTATAGGTAGCTTGCGTTTGGTTTGAATTGCCAATTCAACCATCCTCCCAATCGGAAACAGGTTCCTCAAACCTGTGATCCATCTGAGAAGGTTGGACAGCTTGAATGCCAGTTTTACTTGAAAGGAACCTATAAGGTTTGGGACATCATGCAAATTCAAACATTGCAATGTTAAAGCGGGATCCGCAAGACAGGCACAGTTTAACTTTTTGGCCTTCCCATTCATCAGGGGAGAAAGAGCATCCATTTTATGTATGTGTATAGGTTCTTGCAAATATGGGGTTGCATGCAAATTCATCCAGAGCCTACAAAGGAAGGAATGGCTTCCCCTGTTGGGTCCCTATAATACTAGTGATTACCCCATTACTATGGTAGTTGTACCCCTTATTAATATTGTTGTGCCCCTATTGCCCCCATATTGTTATTACTATGCCCCATAGAATCCCTCTATTGTTATTTTTGTGGCTTTATATTACTTATTGTTAGGTCGGCTGGGTTATATTGTGACTCCTTAGACTCCTATATATAGAAAGGAGGTTTTGTCATTTGTATCATCCAAGAATTATTCATTTATGTAATGTAAAGGAGGTTGCCCCCTCGAAGAGGCTGAATTCTAAGGCGTTAATCTATCTCTTCTATCTTTTCTTGAGCTGGTTTCATAACATTTGGTATCAGAGCCAAGTTCTAGGGTTTCGCTGCTCCAAATAGGTCATCGTGGAATTTTTGCTATAACTTTTTTTCTGCAACGTTTCAGAAGTAAAAAAAAAAACCCATTTGAGAAGACATCAGCCTGCAGCTTGGGTCCAAATTTCAGAGCTTTTCGCGCTATATTTGTAGAGATATGATCTAAGGAAGTTAATCTTTTTGCAGACTCCTGAATTACATCCCAAACAGGTGACCTGAGGAAAATCGTCATAACTTTCTCTCTGAGCATCGGATTGAAATTTTGCAAAAATGTACAGAAATAGGATGGATTGTAGTTTCTTCTATATATTTTTCAAAGCCAGAGGTCCAAATAGTGACACGTGGCACTTCATACAAGTTCTCTCTTCTGAAAAGGTCTATAATCAGGTCACTGTGGGAGATTTGGCATAACTCTTCATTGGAGAATCCAATTTGGGTGAGACTGGTGGCATTGGAAAGAGGACACAGAGGGCTACCATAGATCACAATTTCAGAACTGGATGTTCTGAAAGTACAGAGATACATCAGATGCAATATCGAGCTCCTACAAAGAAAAAAAGGTGTGTAGATGTTTTTAAATTTTTGCTTAGATTGGTTTGAAAATTTATTTTGAAGGAATTCAAAGGGCTAGTAGAGCATTATTATCGGTAACTGATGCCCCGAGGAAAGAAAATGCAAACACCTAGTAAGGAACCTGAAAGTTCTAGCATGACTCATGAAGAAGAGGAAGAAATGCTACATGATATATCAAAATTACAAGACGAAGTGCAAAAAATGTCAGCCTCACAAAAGCTAACAGAAGCTAAGATAAAGGGCGTGGAAGCTAAGATGGACGATTGGAAGACATATTTGAAGACAGACATGGACGATTTGAAGACAGATTTGAAGACAAACATGGACGAATTGAAGATAAATATGAATAAGTTGCTACAAGGGTGAAAGGGTAGTAAAGGAAACTCATGATGAGAACAAAAGAAATGTTAATCATGATTCCTTAGACTCTAATGTGGGATTGAAGACCCATCATATTCCAAAAATTGATATGAGGAAGTTTGATGGCAAGGATCCCGCAACATGGATATTACAGATGGAGCAATTTTTCGATCTCAATAATGTGCAAAACACACAAAAGGTACGTATTGCAACTTTATATTTGGAACCAAATCAGTTTGTATGTATCAATGGCTTTGCTCTCGTAAACAATTTATCACTTGGGCAATTTTTACGGAAGAATTGATGGCACATTATGAGGATACAAAAGCAACACTTTTTTAGCCAATTGATAAGTCTCAAACAAAAGGGTTCAATAATGGAGCACATTGAGGAGTTCCAAAAATTGAACATAAGGGTAAAAGATATTCCAGAGGAGCATAGGATTGATGTGTTCATAGGGTTTTTAAAGGATAATATCCAACATGATGTTCGCCTTTGGGAACCTGATTCATTAGAGAAGGCATTCAGGTTAGCAAGAAAAATGGAAAGCAAAATTATGGCAACCAGGAAGCATTCCACTCACAACTATAAAGATGGAAGTGTTGTTGCCCCTAGTCTTCCACAACCTATAAGGTTGACACCACAACAATTGGAAGAAAAAAGAGCAAAAGGGCTTTGTTACAGTTGTGATAGTAAATACACTAAAGGTCATAAGTGTGTTGAGAAGAAATTATTCTACATAGATTGTGAAGAGGAAGAAGAAAAGGAGCAAGATAGGTCAAAAGAAGAGGATATACTCCAATAATAAAGCCTAGATGAAGAGGAAATGGATTCGACCATATCTTGTAATGCATTGGCGGGAATTACCACTCCTCAAACCATCAAGATAGAAGGACAAATCAAGAAGAAAAAGGTAATAGTGTTGATTGATTCAGGAAGTACCCACAATTTATTCATTGTAAGGTAGCAAAGAATTGAATTGCTTCTTATATCCAGCACCAGAGTGTCAAGTGATGGTTGCAAATGGAGGAACAATAAATTTCTCTGGAAAGTGCCATAATATCAAGCTATCCATGGGAGAATATGTATTGGATAGCCCAATGCTTTCCATTCCAATGGGATGTGTTGATGTTGTACTAGGAGTCCAATGGCTACAATCCTTGGGTACAATATCTTTTAATTTTCAAGAACTTTTCATCAAATTTTCTATGGAAGGAAAGGAAGTTGAATTAAGGGTATTGCAGGGAAACCAGGAAAGATAATCAGCTCTAATGGTATGACAAAGTTTCTAAAAAAGGAGCAAAGAGGTGTAATTGCACAATTATGTTCGTTAGATGTTTCCACATCTGAATCATCTATTTCTCCAGATCTTCAAAAAGTCGTGGATAATCATTCCAAGGTATTTGAAACTCCTAAAGGTCTCCCACCTGTGCGTGATCATGATCATGCTATTCATCTAATTCCAGGAAGTGCTCCTCCAAACATCAGGCCGTATAGATATCCTTATGTCCGAAAGAGTGAAATTGAACGTATGGTTGCAGAAATGCTAGAGGCTGGTATAATTCAACCGAGTCAAAGTTCTTTCTCTGCTCCAGTAGTATTGGTGCACAAGAAGGATGGATCATGGCGCATGTGTCCGGATTATAGGGAGCTCAACAAGCTCACTATTAAAGATAAGTTTCCCATTCCTGTCATTGATGAATTACTGGATGAATTGCATGGATCAATTTACTTCACCAAGTTGGATCTTCGTTCAGGATATCATCAAATTAGAATGAAGACTGAAGACATTCCAAAAACAACATTTTAGAACTCATGAGGGTCATTATGAATTTTTGGTCATGCCTTTTGGCCTTACCAATGCACCTTCAACATTTCAAGGGTTGATGAATTCAATTTTCAAACCATTCCTTAGAAAATTTGTGTTAGTATTTTTTGATGATATACTAATCTACAACAAGTCTTCGAAGGATGATGTTGAACATGTTGACAGGGTGCTACAACTATTGGAGGAGAAACAATTATATGCAAAAAGATCCAAATGCTTCTTTGGAGTCCAAGAAGTGGAATATCTGGGTCATATTGTATCTCATGAAGGAGTTAAGGTAGACCCTAGCGAAATTAAAGCCATTAAGGAATGGAAAATACCCACATCCATAAAGCATCTGCGAGGATTTCTTGGGTTGACAGGGTATTATCGCAAGTTTGTTAAGAATTATGGAAGAATAGCAGCACCTCTAACAACATTATTGAAGAAAGATGCATTTCATGGACTCCGGAAGCAACAAAGGCCTTTGAACATCTTAAATAGGCAATGTGCCAAGCACCGGTCTTAGCTACACCAGAATTCACAAAAACCTTATTGTGGAATGTGATGCTTCAGGAAATGGAATTGGTGCTGTTCTAATGCAAGATGAAAGATCCATTGCTTTTGAAAGTCGTCTAATCAAGTGAAATTTTTTACACAAAGCTATTTATGAGAAGGAAATGTTGGCAATACTCATGCACTTAAGAAATGGCGACCCTACCTAATGGGAAGACATTTCAAGGTAAAAACGGATCATGATAGCCTTAAATACTTTTTAGAACAAAGATTATCTTCTGAAGAGCAACAAAAGTGGGTCACAAAGATGTTGGGTTATGACTTTGAAATCATCTACAACAAAGGGAAGCAAAATGTGGTGGCAGATGCACTCTCAAGACAGGATGAGGATGTGGAAGCATTGTTGTGTGCCATTTCTATTATCCAACCAGATTGGATAAACGAAGCAAGGGAGGAATGGAAGAATGACAAAGAAGTGTGGGCACTTATTCGAAAGTTACAACATTATTCCTGTACGTCTGATACATCTAGCTGGAAAAATGATTCGTTATGGTACAAAGATCACTTATACCTCTGTAAGAATTCCCAACTAAAACAAAAGATTCTTATGGAATTGCAC
>APFE030876198.1:178502-193220 GCA_000404065.3 Pinus taeda | reverse complement strand
ACACACCTATGGTTTCGTGCATGATTTCCGCACATGTTTTTTGGACGCGATGGTTTTCGGTCCATGGTATTGGATGCTTCGACATGTATAAATATGTATTATAAAATTGAAATGAACATAATGAAAAATCAAGCTGGTAGTCCCGGTTTTGTGATCCAGGGGAAATCTTTGTGTATATGTGTTTTATGTGTTATGTTCTCACATTGTTTATTTCCTGTGTTTTAGAATTCGTATGCAGGTAATTTCTGTACGGGGTTAAAATCTACACTAAGCTTAGGAAAGCTAGGTGTGATACCCTCCTTTGTGGGTTAATCTATTCTAAACCTAAGCTAAGGAAAGCTAGGTGATATGTAACATGAAAATCAAATGTGTTATTAAATAATTAATAAAATAAATCACTTGGAGGGTGGAGCACCAAGAGAGAGGATATTCTTGCCAAATCCCATGTGGGATGGGATAGAGATGAATCTTAAATGATAAAGCTTCTATATGTGATTCTAGATAAGCTTGGATGGATTGGAGATCAATCAGATGGATGGGAGATAAAGATCCATCAGACATAAAAGCTTTGCGAGAGATAAAGGAAAGCTTTTATGAGGAAAAGCCTTGTGGGAGATAAAGACGAGCTTTTCCGAAAAGGACCTAGGAAAATGGAAAAATCCATAAAAGCAGGACACTGCTAATGGTAACGAAATCATGAAAGAGGGTATTAAATACCCAGTGCATTGATCAATTGAGGACAATTGATCCTTGGCAAGATCTTCGGCTCGGGGGGAATCAGAGGTGATTCACGGTTGGGTGGTGGTGCTCCTGCCTCCAAGTGAGGCTTAGTTGGTGTCAGATGCATGGAATGTTTGTATGTTAATTCTTACTCTCTCTCTGTTATTATCCCAATTTTCTTATGAGGACTTTTCTTAGTTCTTCACCTGGAGAATATTTGAATGAATTACATGTGCTTGGGTATTAATAGATTTAATGGTATTTCCTCTATTCTGATTATATTTACTTGTATGGTATGTGTTTCATGGTAATTCTTACTTAATAGGATGTTAAATTATACAATTCAATTATATGGATTTCTTAATTACCTCTCTTATATAAATAATGGATTAAATGATGCGTTTGGCCGTCGTGTGATCTCATATGCATATCAAAGTTATTAAGATTATCTTTACATTGATAAGAAAGGATAGCATGCCTTTGTGTTTTGCAGATGTTCATGCATGCAAGGAATTAATGGTATATCATTTTAATTATGCATGTATGGGTCTCTAAGATATCCAATGAATCTAAATGGAAAATAGATATCCAGTGAATTTATTTTGAATAACACCAGGTTGAATAAGGTAACTAGTATACCTATAACGATATGAAAACTCTTGTGTTGTGTCATAATTTCGTAAATGTTTATGCTTGCAATAATTTTTAGTATATGGTCTGAGAACCGGGTTATCAGAACCTTTCCTGCATCTAACAAATTATGCGACATATAATATTTATAGATAAATTTAAAAGCCGTCACCCTCCCACTCTGTGGTCAAACTTGATAATGACTATGGAGTTGCTGGTGGGCTAAAGATACCCTTGACTATGGTACAATCTAAATAATAAATAACAAAAAAATTCACTTAAATGGGATCCTATTAGAAAATTTCTAGGGTAGGCTTAGGAGGTACGTTACACAAGGTGACTGTCTCTAATGCATTCTTGACTATAGAAACACACCACCATCAACAAAATGATAAATATGAGATACTACAATGCTAATACATGAAATGCAAGGCTATAAAAATGATATTGGAAGATCATACATGGCTGAGATATGGATGATCTCTATGCATGCCTATCAACAACCAATGGACATGACTGATTATGCAAAGACTCATGGCTCTTTTCTATGCATGCCCAGACCAAGTGACTACACAACTAATAGACCCAAGTGATATAAGCAACAAAGTATATGGCTATATATCACACATAAGAGTGATTTACATGGGTGATATAGACTCATTGATATGCATGCCAAACTAAGTGATTCACTCTCGCAAGAAAGGGATACTCAACCAACAACTCAGTGATGAGAATGATCAACAATGTAAGTGAATGGATGCTACATCACTACAACCAATGGTGATTACAAGGATGAAGTAAAATGCCCTTTCATTCATAAATATAATGAATGCATAAACTATTAAAGACATAAGTGAAAAAAATCATAGAAATAACATGTAAGCCTTGAAACCCTAATGCATGCAGAACTTCCCCATAGCTCATTATACCTTCTTTTCTTCTTGTTGATTTTGTGGACTTGATCATGCTAGTACGCTCTTGGTCACACCATGTTGATGTTTCTATTCAAACTCATGCTTTCTCCATGCTTCTATATTGCTACCATGCGCTCCCCCTTACGCTATGCATGCCTAACATGTACATTTTTAGTCTTCTTTGAGTAAATTTAAGAATAATAGACTGTAGTGGGGACTAGTTGCTTCTACACATAATCTAATTAAATTTATTGTCGTGTTGTCAGCTTTAGTAACTTAGTTCTCCATGAAGACGCCTCTGAGAACAACCCATCGACATTTCTAGAAGGCTTATAATGATACACATATAGGACAATAATATTTGTCATGTTTGATAAAGAGAAGGGCAAATCACTTGAAAGATCATTCTTACTCACATGAAGATGAGCTATGCTCATTAAATTTCAAAAGGATGTAGGAATTGCACCAACAAGTTAATGGCATGTTATGTTGATTGTAAGTTATGTTTAGCTTCACTAAGCTACTAATACCTCCTAAAGTAGTAGTAATTGGGCCTGTGAACTAATTGAATGCCATGAATATCCCTTGAATCTTGAAAAACTCTCCAAAAACTATTGGTATCTCTCTAGTGGGGTACTTAAGGGAGAGGTCATGTGTAGTCAAATTTTTCAAGCATGAAAGTTATATGGTCACTTTCCTTGTAATCCTATTATTTCTAAGAAGAAAATGTACAACCATAATTCAATTGCCAGTTTCTTCTAGAATGGGTCCTTAAAGAATATTCCATGAGACATCAAAGAGTCCATGATGCTACACAAAGGTTTAATACCACATTGTAATATGTTGGGAATATGATGATATTTGAGAAGGGATAAATCCTCATATCTAGTTGTGGAGGTGATCTCCAAAATCCATGGGAATTACTCCAATGATATGATTATTTCCCAAATCAAGAGTGATGAGACTAATGCATTGGAAAATTTTTGAAAGAGTTTCTCCTTGCAAAGAATTCTGATTGAGAGAAAGTAGAGTCTACTAATTTCCTTAGTGATTTCGCCTTCTATATTGTTACAACTAAGAATCAATGACTGCAATGAACTTTTTTATTAATATGGGAAGAGAGTCTTCCATTAAGAAAACATTTTCTTCACATAACTTTGACTCAATTAGGGTGCTTCAATTCCATATTTTTTCAAGGTTTGGGCTTGCGAAGTTGTTCATATCCACATCCAAAACCATCAATGGAAGCTCCCTACATGATGAGGAATTATACTACTTACCATATTATTTGTTAATATGTGTTGTGTGAGGTTCTTGTAGTTGATGAAGGTGTTTTCAATGCCCCCTACAAGAAAGGTGTTTTCAATCTCACTAAGAGCTTCGACATTGCAAATCTCTAGAGGAATGTATCCTATTAGTTGATTGTGGCTAAGGCATGAATTATTTATAGAAGTGCAATTTCCAAGCTCTAGATGAATGGGTCCACTATAATAGCTTTTAGTCAAAATAACAAAGTTAACTATAGTTAGAGGTCCACAAAGCTAGTTTTTCTTTAAAAAAAAGATAATATAAGGAAGTTATCTTTCTGGAACAAAATTGATTAAGAAATTGAAAGAGAGCATCAAAATTCTAAGATTTGTGCATTTTTACATTTAAAATACATTGTTACAATGACTTGTGCAATTTTCCATATTTATAATGGTAAAATTTGTGATTTTTGACAGCCAAAATACATCATTCCATTGAGTTATGCATTCAAAATACTTATAGTGGTGAGATCTCTTAGATTTCCTATGGTTTGGGAACAAAGAATTGTAATAAATGGTGCATTCATTAGATAGTGTTGTTGTGGAATACAAATGGTGCATTCATGTTGCCTTTGCACGTAAAGACTGGAAGATGGTCAGTTCTTCCATAGTGTCCATAGGTCTTCAACATGGATCTTACACCCATCCCGTGGAGAGGAAAACTTGTAGGTTTTAACCCTGTACATAAATTACCTGCATACGAATTATAAAACATAGAAAATAAACAATGCGAGAGCATAACACATAAAACACATATACACAAAGATTTTCCCTTGGATCTCAAAACCGGGACTACCAGCTTGATTTTTCATTATGTTCCTTTCAATGTTACAATACATATTTATACATGCCGAAGCACCCAATACCATGGACCAAAAACCATCGCGTCCAAAACCATGGACCGAAAACCATCGCATCCAAAACCATGTGTGAAAAACATGCACAAAGCCATAGGTAGGTCCGCCCAACCTCACATAGGGTCCAAAACAAAAATTTCCAAGGGCGCTACCTTGGACCCCATAGAGTGGGGTTACCTGTACCCCTCAAACCCCCTGTGACTCCCCTCGCTATGCAAACGACACAACGAAGGGGGGGCTCTTCCCTCCCTCTAACCCCCCGATTAACTACGTGGGATAGTTGTGGAAAGAATATAACACAACCCAACATTCTCCCACTTGTTGTTTTCTTTCCGTAGGGGGCCACAAGAGAGCTTAGTAATTTATCCAACCCTACAATGCCCATTGTTTCTCTACACCAAGAGAACTTCTCAGAGCTCACAAATTTTGTTAATGCATCTGCAGTATTCTTCAAAGTGTCCACCTTTAGTAGCAACACCTTTTTTTCTTCTATCATATCCCTCACAAAGTGATATTGAACATCAATGTGCTTTGTCTTTGAATGATATGCAAGGTTCTTTGCCAAGAAAATTGCACTTTGGTTGTCACAGTATATCCTTATAGCTCCCTGTGTTAACCCCATACTTGAACACAATATCTACAACCAAACTACTTCCTTGCTTGCATGAGTGGCTGCCATGTATTTTGCCTCTATAGTTGATATTGCCACTACAGATTGTTTCTTACTCATACAATTGACTACACCTCCAAATAGGTTAAACACAAACCCACTTGTAGATCTTCTTTGATCCAAATCTCTAGCCCAGTCTGCATGAACAAATCCACGAATATCCAACACTTTATCTAATCCTGGTCTTCCTTGGTAGCACAAACCATAATCACTAGTGCCACGCAAATACTTGAAAACCCGCTTCACTGCTGTCTAGTGCTCCTTCCCTGGTTTTGACATAAACCTGCACAGTACTCCCACTGCATGTGCAATGTTTGGTCTAGTACAAATCATCGCATACATCAGGCTACCGACTGCAATTGCATATGGAACATGGGACATGTCCTCTTCCTCTTCTTGTGCCTTCGGACATTGTTCAACAGATAACTTTACACCTACAGGAATAGAAACCTTCACCAGTTTACTATCTTGCATATTAAACCTCTGCAATATTGTCTCGACATAATTCCTCTGGTTTAAACAGAGCTTCCTCTTTGTGTGATCTCTTTTAATTTCCATGCCCAAAATATATTTTGCAGCACCAATATATTTCATGTCGAATTTGGAGGACAAATGGGTCTTCAATTCCTGGATAATTTCTTTGTCATTTACAACTAGCAACATATCATCCACATACAAGACCAGATAAATAACATGGTCACCAATTAATTTAAAATACACATAGTGATCTGCTTTGCTTATGGTGAAGCCAGGTCCCCATATAAATGTATCAAATTTCCGATACCACATCCTTGGTGACTGTTTTAACCCATTCAGAGGCTTCTTTAACTTGCATACCAGTTCTTTCTTACCCTTAACCGCAAAGCCTTTAGGTTGCTTCATGTAGATCTCCTCTTCCAGATCCCCATGAAGAAATGTTGTCTTCACATCCATCTATCTACCTCAAAATCAAAAGTAGCACAACAGATAAAAGTAATCTAATAGAAGTTACCTTGGCAACAGGAGAAAAAATATCACCAAAATCAATTCCTGACACCTGGGAATAACCTTTTGCTACCAATCGAGCTTTGTATTTCTCCGCCTTTCCTTCTACATTTGTCCTCTTCTTGAACACCCATTTGCCGCCAATAGGTTTCCTTCCAGATGGCAACTCCACCAGATCCCGAGCCTCATTTTTGTGCAAAGATTCCATTTCATCAACCATGGCCTCTTTCCAGAGTTTTCCATCCTCTGAATCTACTCCTTCCTTCACAGTTTTGGGATCATCGTCAGTAATAGATAAAGAAAAATTTGAACAAAAAGCAAATGGACTATACCTTTTCAGTTGCCTTCTTTCTAGAACTGATCTTCTCACACTCAAAGTTTGTGGTTCTTCATCATTCGATTCCTCCTCTACTATAAGTCTGATTCTTCCTACTTTAGCTCAAACTCTATCTTCCCAAGTTCCGTTGGTTGAACTTCATGTTTAATAACATCTTTCACCTCTCTAAACACTACATGTCGGCTATACACAACCTTCATTGTTACTGGGTTCCAAAGCTTATAACTCTTTAAACCATCCTTATACCCAATAAAGATGCACTTTTCATATTTACTATCCAGCTTGGTTCGTTTCTCCTTCGGAACATGTACATATGCATCACATACAAATACCCTCAGATGTGAAAGAGAGGGTTTCTTACCAGTCCATACCTCTTATGGAGTTTTATCCTCCAACGTTGATGAAGGTGATTTGTTGACCAAGTAACATGTTGTCTCCACTGCCTCTACCCAGAATTGCTGTCCTAACCCAGCACCACTGAGCATGCTTCTTGCCCTTTCCATCAATGTCTTGTTCATTCTTTTTGCAACTCCATTTTGCTGAGGTGTATATGGAGTAGTATTCTTCCGTGCTATACCACACTTCTTATAGAATTCTTCAAATTCCTTACTGCAAAACTCTCCACCATTATCTATCCTCATCGCCTTTATCTTCTTCTCTGTCTAATTTTCCACTAGAGCCTTAAATTCTTTAAACCTGTCAAAGACTTCATATTTCTTCTTAAGGAAATATATCCATGTATTCCTTGAGAAGTCATCTATAAATGATACACAGTACATAGACTTACCCAGTGATGGAACCTTCACAGGTCCAAACACATCATTGTGCACAAGCTCTAATATATGTTTTGCCCTCTTACCACCACAGGGGAAATTCACCCGATTCTGCTTCCCATATACATAATTTTCATAGAAATCAAAATCCAGAGAGCTATTACGCATACCTTCTACCATACCTTTACCATGAAGTATTTGAAGGCCCTTCTCTCCAATATGTCCAAGTCTTTGATGCCACAACATGGTCTTTGTTGAGATGTGCAACAAGAAATGTTAAACATAGAAAATGCTAAAAATAGCACTGCTATAAATAGCCTGGCTATAAATAGCAGTTCAACCATTGTGAATCTTATCAACAATGGATGAAAAGTGAAAGTGCTAAAAATAGCTTTTCTAAAAATAACATTTCGTGATCCCTTCTTATTTTAGTCTGTCCCTGGACTAAACATAGGAAATAAAATTCGAATTTGATGTTAACAACTGTTTGTAAATTGATTAATTAATTCATCTTGAGTTAATTAGTTAAGGAATTATGAACATGAAGTCTATGTGAGGACATGCAACATTTTCTCCTTTGATTAAGGGATTTATCCATCAGTTAAAGAGATAAGAGTGAGTTGTAATATTGAGTTGTAATCAGTTGACTCAGTTTAATTGAGTCAAGTCCAGTTAGATTTTTTTAATAGTTTGTTAAATTAATGAGAGTTCAGTTAGCTAATGATTGCATTCATGTAACTACTGTATTTCAGATAACTGAGTATTCACTCATGGATAACTCATGCATGTCAGTTCAATCAGAGACCCTGTGGAGATCAGATGGAGGGACAATGTACTATCAGTTGCAAGAATATTCTATTGTGAATATTCCTTGCATGCAGAAGGAATATTATTTCTTAATGATTGCGCAGTTGGATCAAAGGTTACAATGAGTGTGATGAGGCCAATTCACATATGTGACATCATTGGACCCCAATCAAAAATGTGCAAGGAAATAGGAGGCTTGGAGGGCTTGAGGAAGACATATACTATGTCTATTCAGTCTATGATCTGTATTGTTTGATTACAGAGAGAGCAGGATAGCTTGAGAGTTGATTCTTTTTGTAACTTGAACAAGATTTCCACTTGTATGATAATACAGAGTTGGGGCTTTAGGTTGGTGCTTTCCCCAGTGATATATCTTCTGTGTTATGGTTGATTACTTATCATTCTCAGTTATATCTGTTCATGCTTGATCATGCTCATATTTGTTTAAGCTTCCGCAAAGTTTATGGTAGAAGTAGATCTAGTATTATTCTTTAGGAAATTGCATATATCAGTTTATCTACAAGTGAAAATTCTAAATGGTATCAGAGCAAAGGTGATCAAGTAAGAACAATATACAAGAAAGAGAAGCACGGAGTTTGGTTTCTGAGTATTGAATTGAGTTCTTATCACATCTATTTCACCTATGGCGTTCAGTGGTTTAAGACTTGAATATGCCCTTGATGGCAGCTCAAATTATATATCCTAGAAGGATCACATGGGGTAATATTAGAAGATAATGGTCTAAAGGAATTCATTGATCAAGAAGTCCAAAAGCCAACTGATGCTACTCAACTGGCAGAATGGAAAAAGTGTGTGGCTAGAGCAAGGAGAATCCTCCTAGAGGGAGTTCGAGATCACATTATCTTGAGCCTCCATGGGAAGGAGACTCTGTTTTAGTTGTGGAAAAAATTGAAAGATCTTTATCAGAATAGCAACAATCAGAGGAAGCTGGCACTAAAAGACAAGCTTCGAAAGATCAAGTGTGAAAAGGGCGACACAATCTCTACATTCTTGAACAAGCTCACCACCTGTAGGGATGAGCTTGGAAGCGTAGGGATCATGAAAGCTGATGACAACATGATGAGTCTAGCACTACTCGGTCTTCCTAAGAGCTGACATAGCTACCGGGACTTGGTTAATGGAAGAGAGAAACTGCCAAATTGGGAACGACTTTGGTCGGGTCTGATGCGGGAAGAGATAAGGCGAAACACTAGGGATGGATTTTCATCAAAACAAGATGATGAAGAAAATCTAGCTTTAGCGAGTAAAGATAAGAAAGGGAAAGGGAAGACATCCCAATCCAAATCTTCTCATGGTGGGAAGAAGGTTGACAAGTCGAAAGTGCAATTCTTTCACTATCATGAAGCGGGCCATTATGCAATGAATTGTCCACAAAAGAAATCCAAGAAGGGTTCCTTAAAGGGATCTGATTGTGATGAACTAGATTCACAGTTTGAGCTGGATTTCTCTCTTATTGCATGCATGGTTTCATCCATGTTGGGATGTGTTTGGTACCTAGACAGTGGAGTTTCTTTCCATATGTCGAGTGACAAGAATTTTTTCAGTACATTGGAATAGAAGGATCTCCAAATGCGGATCGAGATGGGCGATGATGGAAAGTACTATGTCTCAGGTGAAGGAACAATTGTGTTTTAGAGGGAGCATGGTGCTCCTCTCACCCTATCTGTTGTTAAGTATGTACCAGGTCTGAAAAAGAATCTTGTGTCTGTTGCTATGTTAGAAGATGAGGGCTATGATGTAGTCTTTAGCAAAGGGAAGGTATTCCTGAGGCATATCAGCATTGGACAGACAAAGCGAATAGGGATTTGAGTCAAGAATCTCTACAAGCTGGAGGTAGATGACTGTGCTACCTTGAGTTTCAAAGCAGAGATGGTGCAGAGCCTAGATGTTGGCGAGCTATGGCATAGAAGATTGGGCCACTTGCACCATGGAGCCTTGAAGATCATGCAGCAGATTTCTATCGGATTACCCAAGGGAAAACTTGAGCAGATGAGTACATGCAAAGATTGTACCTTGGGTAAGTATCCAAAATCTTCCTTTCCAAATTGGGATAGTAGAGCTTGAGTAATCCTGGAGCGAGGTCACCCATATGTATGTGGACCATTCTCTATAGCCTCCACCTCTAAGCAAAGGTACTATGCTATTTTTATTGATGATTTTTCTCGTAGATGTTGGATCTACTTTATGAAAAAGAAGGATCAAACCTTCTTGAGGTTTTTTGAGTTTAAAGCCTTGGTAGAGAAAGAATCTGGAAAGAAAGTAAAAGCCTTACGTAGCGATAATGGTGGAGAGTATGTTTCCTAACAGTTTAAAGACTTCTATGCTGCAAAAGGATTAAATGGGAACTGACGGCACCCCATAACCCACAACAGAATGGGGTGGCTAAAAGGAAGAATAGATCTATTGTGGGAGCAGCTCGAGCAGTGTTGCATGACCAAAACCTACCACTTCATCTATGGGCTGAGGCATGCAATACAACAGTGTACCTTTAGAATAGAAGTCCTCATTGTATCTTAGGGATGAAAACACCTATGGAGGATTTTTTGGGGAAGCGACCAAATGTGAGTCACTTCCGCATCTTTGGATCATCAGTTTACTGTCATGTAACCAAAGATGCTCGGAAGAAGCTAGACCCAACAACTGAGTTGGGGATACTTCTAGGGTACATAGATACACCCCACAACTATCATGTGTATCTACCTGCTAGTCAGAGGACCGTAGTGCACAGGGATCTGAAGTTCGACGAGCAGAGAGCCATGCAAGTGTCATTTGAGAGGGAGCTCAAGTTGCATGGTGATGAGTAACTTTTAGTTCCAAAGGAGGAGGAGCCTCCTGATGATGTGGATCAGCCACATGCAGAGAATCTAATAGTGGAGACCACCACTCCTAGAGAGTCTTCCAGAGACGGGAATAAATGCTCGCGGGAAGTTGAAAGATTGATTCTAGATGTGAGAGAGAATGTGGAGCAGCCATCCTCTCAGTGTAGACAGAGGAGATCTCCCGAGAGATACACTGGCTACATGGCCCTGGTTGGGGAGTGTGTAGCGACCGAACCTTCTTATTTTCAGGAGGCAGTGAAGCAACCAGTTTGGGTTTATGCAATGGTAGAAGAGTACGATTCTATCATGTGGAACAGTGTGTGGGATGTTGTCCCTAGACCTGGGGACAAGTCAGTGGTTAGTTCTCGATGGCTTTACAAGGTAAAGCAGGCAGCTGATGGCAGTGTTGAGAAACACAAGGCATGGTTTGTTTCCTGAGGTTTCTCACAGGTTGAGGGGATCGACTACGATGAGATATTTTCTCCCGTATCAAGGTACTCATCTATCAGATCTATGCTATCTCTATCAGCTTAGATGGGTTGGAAGATCCATCAGATGGATGTGAAGATAGTGTTCCTCAATAGGAAGATTGAGGAAGAGGTATACATTGAGCAGCTCGAAGGATTTGAGACCTTTGATCGCAAGTCACATGTTTTCTGAATCAAGCGAGCACTGTATGGGCTAAAGCAAGCACCCCGTGCTTGGTATACCAAGATCGACAACTATTTCACCGGATTGGGCTTCATCAAGAGTGAAGAAGATGCCAACCTTTACCACATCATAGTAGAAGGTAAGCCATTGATTATTGTACTTTATGTCGATGATCTGATTTTGACAGGTGATGATCAACTGATCAAATCTTGCAAGGAGGACCTTGCAAGAAAGTTCAAGATGAAGGACATGGGCCTCATGCACTACTTTCTAGGCATGGAAGAGTGGCAGCGAGATGGGGAAGTATTTGTATCTCAAGGCAAGTATGACATTGAGATACTCAGGCGCTTTCACATGGAAAAGTGCAAGCCCATGCAGACTCCTCTCGCTAGGAACTAGAGGAAGGAGGATGCTACTTCAGGTGAGGTAGTAGCTGCTACTATTTATTGGCAGCTGGTGGGTTGACTTATGTATTTGGTGAACCCACAACCTAACTTATGCTTTGCGGTGAACCAACTGAGACAAGCTATGGTTCAGCCTACCAAGCTATTTTGGAAGGCAGCGAAGCATGTGCTAAAATATCTCAGAGGCACTACACAGTACGAATTGTGGTACAGACGGACAGAGGGAGTGAAGCTGCAAGGCTTCACAGATGCGGATTGGGCTGGTAGTCCATCAGACCGGAAGAGCACTTATGGAGGAATCTTAAACCTTGGTTCAACTGCAGTTTCTTGGTACAACAAGAAATAGAGATCACTTGCACTTAGCTCAGCAGAGGCTGAATACATCGCTGCCAGTCAGGTAGCATGCGAGGCCATTTGAATGCGGAAGATTCTAGTGGGATTGTTTGGTCAAATGATGGATCCTATAGTGATATACTGTGATAATCAGAGTTGCATAAAACTCTCTGAGAATCCAGTGTTTCATGACAGGTCCAAGCATATAGATATCTGTTACCATCATCTACGGGACTGTGTGGTCAAGAGGATCATGATGTTGCAGTATGTTTTGACCAAGGAGAAGGATGGATATATTTTGACTAAGGAATTTCCAAAATGCAAGTTCGAGTTCCATAGAGACAGGATCGACATTACTGATAATCCCTTTCTTGTTGAGAGGGAGTGTTGAGATGTGCAACAAGAAATGCTAAAAATAGCACTATTATAAATAGCCCGACTATAAATAGTAGTTCAGCCATTATGGATCTTAGCAACAACGGATGGAAAGTGAAAGTGCTAAAAATATCTTTTCTAAAAACAACATTTCGGGATCCCTTCTTATTTTAGTCAGCCCCTAGACTAAACATAGGAAGTAAAATTCAAATTTGATGTTAACAACTGTTTGCAAATTGATTAATTAATTCATCTTAAGTTAATTAGTTAAGGAATTATGAACATGAAGTCTATGTGAGGACATGCAACACTTTCTCCTTTGATTGAGGGATTTATCCATCAGTTAAAGAGATAAGAGTGAGTTGTAATATTGAGTTGTAACAGTTGACTTAGTTTAACTTAGTCAAGTCCAGTTAGATTAATTTAACAGTTTGTTAAAGTAATGAGAGTTCAGTTAGTTAATGCTTGCATGCATGTAACTACTGTATTTCAGATAACTTAGTATTCACTCATGGATAACTCAAGCATGTCAGTTCAGTCAGAGACCCAGTTGAGATCAGATGGAGGGACAGTGTACTATCAGTTGCAAGAATACTCTATTGTGAATATTCCTTGCATGCAGAATGAATATTATTCCTTAAGGATTGCACAGGTGGATCAGAGGTTACAGTGAGTGTGATGACGCCAATTCACATATGTGACATCATTGGACCCCAATGAAAACTGCGCAAGGAAATAGGAGGCTTAGAGGGCTTGAGGAAGATATATACTATGTCTATTCAGTTTGTGAGCTGTATTTTTTGATTACAGAGAGAGTAGGATAGCTTGAGAGCTGATTCTTTTTGTAATTTGAACATGATTTCCACTTGTATGATAATTCAGAGTTGGGGTTTTAGGCTGGTGCTATCCCTAGTGATATATCTTCTGTGTTATGGTTGATTACTTCTCATTCTCAGTTATATCTGTTCATGCTTGATGATGCTCATATTTGTTTAAGCTTCCACAAAGTTTATGGTAGGAGTAGATCTAGTATTATGCTTTAGGACATTGCATATATCAGTTGATCTACAAGTGAAAATTCTACAACATTCTCTCCAGAGACGACTAGATTTTCTGCTCCACTTTCAGGAACCACAAAACTATTGCACCCATCAACAACAGTGCTACCTTGCAGCTTGTACAGAGTTACAATTTGAACTCCCCACATCAATGCCAGTGCCCCCTGAACCATCTTGCAGGTATCCTTCTCGAACACTGTGTTTACACCTGCATCATCCAACTTGCTTACAAAAATCATATTTCTGGCTAATGCAGGAATATGCAGAACACTCGGAAGTGTTCTAACCCTTCCACCTTGCAACTTCAACTTTACTTGTCCGTGACCAATGATTCTAGCCTTCCTATCATCTCCCAAGAAGACATCACCACCATCATATTTCTCATCCTTGCAGAACCACTCTCTATGGGGAGTGAAGTGAAAGGATGCACCTGAGTCAATCAACCATGCCTCATGATCTACATGTGTACTTGAAGAAGCCAAGGACACATCCCCACCTTCATCTGAGGTGGTTTTCACCTCTGCAGAAGGAGCATCATCAAATCCCTTTCCTTTATCAAGAGCTTTAGATTTACACTCCCTTTTGTAGTGCCCTTCCTTTCCGCATTTCCAGCACACCACCCTTACTGGTTTTCCTGGAAATTTAGATCTCCCTCTAGATTTAGAACTCCCACTCGATGACCTTTTTTGTTTTGTTTTGTTCTGGGACCGTCGTCGTACAAACAAGGCATCACCATTCTGGCTCTCCATGTTTTTCCATCTTATTTCCTTCGTCAGCAAGGATGAGACTATTTCATCAAACTACAAGGCAGTTGCATTACTACCTATTGCAATAACCAGACTATCCCACGAATCTGGTAGAGAACACAACAAATTGATGCACTTATCTTCATCTGAAATTTTAATATCAACAGATAATAACTGACTTACCACAGTATTAAGTGCGTTCAGATGTTCTGTCACTGAGTCTCCATCTTTCATCCTTAAGTTATACAACTTTTTCCGTATGAATAGTTTATTCACCAGAGACTTAGATTGGTACAAAGTCCCTAACTTTTC
>APFE030876198.1:88045-163813 GCA_000404065.3 Pinus taeda | reverse complement strand
CTATGCTATTGTAATCTAATGAGAAACAACACATCTAACCTACGCTAACCCAGGATGTATATCTTCTATTATGCGATCTAAAGAGATTTCAAACAATAACTGGTAATAAAGATCATTCAGCTATCATAAGAATAGAAATCAATGAAGATAAACCACTTTGCATAAGAAGTTAGGCAAAACAGTAGTGAACAACATATCACATAATAAGTTATTCATATGTCAGACATAAACAAATGACTCCACCGTACAGAAGTGCCAAATGGTAACCCATACATTCATGCAATAACATATAAACAACTGAAAACTATATATCACTTAAAGAATATAAGCAGAAATGGCCAAGAGATAAAAGTACCATTTATGACTAATCCTACTCACAAACTTCAAGAAAAAACGATTTATCTCTACTTGTTCTAACATCTACTAAGAGTAAAAAAGTGCAACATCAGTAGCAGACATCAAATGCAAATATTAATAAATCTCGATCCATCCATTCATCAAAACCTCCTCTGAGGGTGTAGAATTGCATGTTCCGGGGACAAGTTTTTGGCAAATATCTGGACCATTCTCTAAATGCATGAGAAGGGTTTAAATACTGCTAACTAATTAACTTCATTACATAAATTTAGGATACAGTTTTAAATGACCGCCCTTCTGATAAAGCAAAACTATTTCTAAAATTGAATCTAATTCTAAACTATTTCTGTATTTGCTCCTTAGTGCTCCAAGCACACAACATTCGCCATGGGAAGAGTCGGTTGGTTGCCTTCCATTTTCGTTTGAGCTCTGAAAATAGAAATAACAAGCGCTGGCACCACTTTCTGGTAAACTATAAGATATTTTCGAGAATCTTCCTCTTGCTGGGTGTATTCACTGCGTGTATACTTGGTAATGACCCAAATTTATCTTAAACTGATTCTGCTTTTGCTATTTTGGTTTCCTGCCCTATGGATGACTGAAAAAGTTAGAGACTTAACTCTCTAAATAATTTTCTGCATTGAAAATTGCCTACGTTCTTCATTCCGGGCTTTTCTGGTGCGTAAGCTTCAGGGTTTTTTGTAAACATGCTGCTTTTGTGTGTCTTTGACTCTGAGCCTTAGGTAGCCTATTGACATCAGCATCTGTTGAGTGATACTCTGGAATCTGTGGTCCTGTCGCATGTGGCATCCGTCTCTGAAGGGATTTCTTCTCTGTTCTCCGAACATTGACGCTTTCCCCTTTTCCTTAGATGTCTCCTGCACATTGCTTCATGTAATTTCCTGTCTTACAGTTTATGTAAAGGAAAAGAGTAATGGTAATAAAGATTGACATGAAAGATTTAGGCTCTTATCAATGCATAATCATGATATCTATAGCGAACTGACTCTTCGAAAAACACGAGACTGTCATTCCTGAATATTTTGGCATACAATTATTAATTCTTTTTAAGGCGCGTGCCCAATTTTGGTTAACAGACAGCTTTTCATTGAATACTGCATCGAGGAAAATTTGCGATGGGCAATTTCTGCGACTCACATCGTAGATCGCATCATCAAGATGTGTCATCGCAGAAAATCATGATCGTGAATTTTTGCAAATCGTATTTATTGCAGATCGCATTCATCGCAGACCGCAGCATCGCAGCATTGCAGATTTACTCGTTCAGTCATTGTGTGTTACTTATGCGATGTTGCGATATGTGGCGTCGCATATCGGCCATCGGAGATTTCTTAAATTTTTTCATTTAAGAGCGCTTCATAATGAATGCAATGCGATGAATTTCACGTCGCTTCTTCATAGTTTACTATGCTCATAAGAAAAACGTTTCATTCTTTTGTTGCGATAAAGTTTTAAGGAGTTAAATACAAAAAATTCTATCAAATGTTTATTTTGGATTTTCTATTAAGGGTCCCCATTTGCTTGGTGTTATTGGTAATATCAAACAAAGAGGGGGGTTGTTGGTGGCCACAACAGAGTGTTCACAACGAAGCAACTCAAATGGAGTTATAGGTTTCTAGATCATGGAGAAGAGGGCTCAGCTGAAGACATGGAGATGTGGTCTTGAATGGCTTGGCAGTGAGAATGGATGGGAGTTCTGGTAGATTGGTGGTGAGCCTAGTGAACAATATTTTGTTGTAGGGCAAGTAATTTATCATCGAATTACTTTGACTTTCCATGGATCATTAGGACAAATCAAGGATTTCTTTGGCATGGAAGAGATCAAGTTGATTGAAATGGTTTCCTGTGATGGACTATAGTTTGGCATGCTAGAGTCTTCATCAGATCATGATGTTGCATATCGTAGATTGGTGGGATTTTTAGAATTTTTATTTAATCTAGGAGTATGATTTATTGCAATACTAAGCTAGTGGAGATCATGTAGGCTCAGAGGGAGTTTA
This sequence comes from Pinus taeda, assembly GCA_000404065.3. NCBI lineage: Eukaryota > Viridiplantae > Streptophyta > Pinopsida > Pinales > Pinaceae > Pinus > Pinus taeda. The sequence continues at coordinate 161,435 of APFE030876198.1, read as the reverse complement.
GACTCAGAGGGAGCATCCCTATAGAGGTTTGGGATCTTCAAGTTTATATGTGATGAGGCAGAGTCACTGCTGAAATTTTAGGGTTCCTTCTACAAAGTATGTTCTAGTGATGGATTCCAGATTGACTAGTGTCACCAGATGATGTTGATGGAGACTTCTTATTGTTGGAAGTACCTCCAACACTAAGAGGGAGTATTGCAATTTTTCGCTTGGGAGGTACTACAAATCCTAGGCTTGAGGGTTATGGAGGAGTTGGCACACAAGTGTGGCTTGTGGGCATGGAATCCAAGCATGTGGGCTTTGCAATTGATCTTGTGGGTGTGAATCCATGAGGATTTTTGGACATGTACTGATTTAAGGTGATAAAGGATCTCGAGAGAAACTGGGAGCATTAAAAATCACTCAAATCAGAGGTCTCTAACTTGAGATATGATTTTTTGAAGTTAATGTGTGGGTTTGTTCAAGGTTAGCTAAGCGTTTAGGGACCTTGTGACAAGTTGGCAAGCCTAGACATGTGATTTGATGGATCCCTTGTATTGTGTATAAGTAAAACATTTAGCAGATTCATTTAACATATCCAAGAAGCGTCTTTGATATTCTACACATCAAGAGTAGGAATGCACAAGTGCATGAATGTGAGTGGAGGAATGTGCGAGTGTCGGAACGTGAGAGTGCAAGAATGTGGGAGTGAAGGAATGCATGAGTGCAAGAATATGAGTGCAGGAAAATGTGAGTCCAAGAATGCATGAGTGTAGAAATGCATGTGCAGGAACATGCTTGTGCAGGAACCCGCAAGTATATGAATACATGATTGCAGGAGCACGAGTGCAAGAACATGAGAGTGAAGGAATGTGAGTGCAAGCAACAAGAGTGAGGGATGAGCATGTAATAGACTGCACCAGGATGATGGAGAACCTGAGCAAGGCTTAGTATGGATTATATTGATGTGTTAAGGTTGAATTGATGCTAGTGGATGGTGTCCTAGGAGAGGACAGTTTGGAAGTATGTTACTAGCCATGAGAAGGGGTTTCCTAGGTGTTGGATGCCCTAACTAGGAGCAGATTCTACAATAATATTACTCACTCATGGATTGTTGGAGCATAGCATCATAGTTGACCATGTGTGGATAGCGATTGGGAATTTATTGTCCTAAAGAACAACGTAATTGTGCCCAAGTTCGATCACAGTATGGAACATTTTGATAAACAAAATTAGTTTCTGGAGTGGCATTTTTTGAGCTCAAGGTTTGATGAACTAGAGGAGTAGTTGAGCAGCCATAGAATTGTATGTGGAGAAAGACTTCCACAGTAGATTATGGGAAGTCTTCCTAGCCTGTATTCATTGTGGGAGATGGACATCTTGAAGTGATAGTTGGCAGCCCTCCATGCCCTATGTTGGTCTTCATTGGAGTAGTGTAGGAAGACCATAGTGGGCTGAAGTATATGAGTAGTTGAGGAGAAACAATAGGTAGATTGAGAGTTGTTTACAAGTGGAGATGTGAACAAATCCACAGGAGTCTTGATATGTTGTACCCTTGATGGACTAAGGCACAACTGGTGAGTAGATTGGATAGTCAAGATTCAGTGGCCAAATGGACTTAGAGAATTAATAGAAGCAAGAGTTGAAGATCGGGATCCAAAGGGCTGGGTAGGTACAAGGTATAACTAACAGGATGTGAGAGAGTCAACTACATCAGCCAGATGGTCAGAGTATCGATTTAAGGGTAGATTTGTTGTCGATGGACTGATAGGAAACCCTAGTTTTGTATCTTATATCAGTGGATGTATGATGACCATTACCCATGGTACATGAGCCCTAGAATGTTGTATTAAATGTTGATTAATATAACGAAGTCGGTGTTGAAATTTGTAAAATTTTGTCCTTAGTAAATTTACTGTAGTTTATATTCCACTGTGAAAAGTAGTATTGTTATGATTCTTGGTTTGGTAGCATCAAATATTCTAAGATTTTATCCTAGACTCAAAATTGTGGAAACTCAACACAAAAAATGTAAGAAAAGATAAATTAACAACTTGAGAATTACCCTCTTCCAGGGGGAAACATCCTTTACATAACATAAATGAATAATTGTTGGATGATACAAATGACAAGACCTCCTTGGTATATATAGGAGTCTAAGGGGTCACAATATAATTAGAGCATACATAAAAATAATAATGTAATGGCACAACAATAACAATAAAAATAATGGGGATACACTAATAATAACAATAAAGGGGCTACAATATATTATAGGGACCTAACATGCCCCTATCCTTCAAAAAAGTGTTGTCCTCAATGCTTGAGTAGTTCTGGATACTTCTCTATAAAATTATCATCCTCCCATGTGGAATCTTCAGCGGGTAAGTTCTTCCACTTAATGAGATAATCGAAAATTGATCGATCTTGTAGTTGTCAAGTTCTTATTTCCATGACTGCTTCAGGCCCCAATATGATTTTTACTTCTTCGTCAAGTTCCAGAAATACAATTTGAACTGGAAGCTTGTTACTAATAACCTTCTTTAAGCATGAAACATGGAAAACTTGGTATACTCGAGAAGATGCAGATAACTCCAATTTGTATGCCATAGTACCAATATTTTGTAACACTTTGTAAAGACCATAATACTTGGGTGATAATTTATTATCACTCTTAGCTTTCTCAAGGGACTTTTTTTTGTATGTTTGTGGCCTTAAAAATAACGAATCACCTATATCAAAAATCCATTCACTATGATGTTGATCTGCGTGTTGTTTCATTCAAGTTTGTGCCAAAGCGTGGTTATCATTTAAGAGTTTAGGAACTTGTTGTTGATTCTTGATGTTATCTTCCATTGCTTGAACCTTAGAATTTTCTCTTGAATATGATGTGATGGATAATGGATGATATCCATAAAGTTCCATAAATGGGGTCATTTTTCTTGTAGTATGGAAGAGAGTTTTATATCATCATTCAATGAGAGGTAACCAATTGACCCATTGCATTTGTTTATCATATACAAAGCAATAAAGATATCATTCCAAACATTTGTTCACTATCTCTATTTTCTCGTCATACTAAGGGTGATAAGATGATCTATGAGATAATTGTGTACCAAGACAAGAAAGTAATTAAGTCCAAAATTTTCCATTCAAAATGGCATCTCTCTCACTTACAATAATCTTGGGGTTTCCATGTAGCTTTTGAATTGTTTCCATAAATGTAGCAACAAATTTATCGGCTTTAAAAGGATGAGATACTGAACAAAACTTTGCATGTTTGGTAAGTCTATCAGTTACCACCATGATAACACTCTTTCCTTCAGACTGATAAAATCCATTCAGACATCCTCCCAACACTTGGAATGGCTAAAGGTTGTAACAGACCTAGGGTCTTAATTTTCTCAACTTTATTTTGTTGGAAAACCAAACATTCTACCACAAAATTCTTAATATCAAATTTAAGGCCATCACAAAAATATTCCTTCTTAACCCTATGATAATTTTTAAAAAATCATGAGTACCCTCCTAAAGAGGAGGTGTGTGCTTCCAAATGAATATTTTGTTTGAGATAGGAATTCTTACAGAAATATAAATGATCCTTGTACCATAATGAATCATTTTTGTAGATAAATGTATTAGATGGATCTTGCTACAATGTTTGAATGAATGTCGACACCTCTTCGTCATTCTTCCATTCATCCATCACTCGAGTTATCTAATCAGGTTGGATAATAGAAATGACACAAAGAAATGCTTCCACATCTTCATCCTTTCTTGAGAGTGAATCTATAACGACATTTCTCTTCCCTTTTTTGTATGTGATTATGTGATTTCAAAGTCATAAATCAACATCTTTGTGACCCATCTTTGTTGCTCTTATGAAGACAATACTTGTTCCAAAACTTATTTAAGACTATCATAATATCTTTTACCTTGAAGTGTCTTCCCACTAGGTAAGGTCACCATTGCTTTAATACATGTAGTATTGCTCAAATTTCCTTCTCATAGATATGTTTGTGTAAATAATTTCCCTTGATTGGACGAGTTTCAAAAGAAATGGGTCTTCCTTCTTGCATTAAAACAACTCCAATTCCATTTCTTGAGGCATCTAATTCCATAATAAAATATTTTGTGAAGTCTAGTATATCTAAGGCTGGCGCTTGGCACATTGCCGCTCTAAGATGTTCAAAGGCCTTAGTTGCTTCTAGATTCCAAAAAAATGAATCTTTCTTCAGTAATTTTTTTATAAGCATTGTTATTCTCCCATAATTCCTACCAAACTTGTGATAATACCTTGTAAACCTGAGAAATCCTCTGATATGCTTTAGGGTTGTGGGGATTTTCCATTCCTTAATGGCTTAAATTTTTTTAAGGTCTACCTTAAGACCATCATGATATATAATATGACCCATATGTTCCACCTCCTATACTCCCAAGAAACATTTGGAGATTTTTGTATTTAATTGTTTCTCCTCCAATAGTTTGAGAATCATGTCAACATGTTGAATGTGATCCTTCCAAGACTTGTTGTAGATTAGTATATAATCAAAAAATACTAACATAAATATTTTTAAGGAAGGGTTTGAAAATGGAATTCATTAAACCTTAAAATGTGGAAGGTGCATAAGTAAGGGTGAAAGGCATGACCAAAAATTCATAATGAACTTCATGAGTTATGCATATTGTTTTCAGAATGTCTTCACTCTTCATTCTAATTTCATGATATTATGAATGAAGATACAACTTGGTGAAGATGATCTCTCTATAACCTGGACACATACATCATGGTCCGTCATTCTTGTGCACCACTACTAATGGAGTAGACAAAGAACTTTCACTAGGTTGAATTATATCGACCTCTAGCATTTCTGCAACCATACGTCCAATTTCACTCTTTTGGGGATAGGGATATCTATTGACCTAATGTTTGGAGGAACAATTTTCTAAATAAATTGAATATCATGATCATAATAATGAATAGGTGGGAGGCCTTTTAGAGTCTTAAATACCCTAGAATGATTGTCCAAGAATTTTTGGAGTTCTAGAGAAATAGATGATTTTGATGTTTGAACCTCTAGTGAGAATAATTGTGCAATTACCCCCCCTTGTTCTTTATTCAATTTTTTTTCATGCAATTAGAGATTATTATCCTCCTTCGTTTCCCTGTGATACCCCTTAATTCAATTTTATTTCCTTCCCAAAATAATTTCAAGAATTGTTTTTGAAAATTAAATGCTATCATCCCGAAACATTGTAACCTTTGGACTACTAGTACAACATCAACACCAACCATTGTAATGGAAAGAATTGGACTACTTAATACATATTCTACCATGGTTATCTTCATATTATGGCACTTTATAGAGAAATGTATAGCTCCTCCATTTGAAACCATCACTTGACAGTCCGGTGCTGGATATAGAAAGAAATTGAATTCCTTGGCTATCTTACAATGAATAAAATTATGGTTACTAACTGAATCAATAAGTACTATTACCTTTTTCGTCTTGATATATCCTTATATATTGAGAGTTTGAAGAGTGGTCATTACCTACAATTCATTGCAATATATGGTTGTATTCATTTCTTCTTTCTCTGGGGTTGGTTCGTATTGTAGATCCTATTCTTTTGATGCTTATTTTTCCTTTTCTTCCTCTTCACAATCTATGTAAAATAATTTATTCTCACCTCACTTATGACATTTAGTGTATTTTCTATCACAAATATAACAAAGCCCTTTTTCTGTTTTTTCCTCCAATTGTTGTGGTTTCAATGTTGTAGGTTGTGGAAGGCTAGTAGCAAGAACAGTTACATCTTTATAATTGTGAGTGGTAGACTTCCTTGTTTCCATAATTTTTCTTTCAAACTTTCTTGCCACCCTAAATTCCTTCTCTAATGAATCAAGTTCCCAAAGGAGAACCTCATGTTGGATTTTATCCTTTAAATTCCCCGTGAAGACATTAATAAAATTCTCATATGGAATATCAGCTTCCTTGATATTCAATTTTTGAAAATCCTCAATGTGCTTCGCCATTAAAGCAATTTTTTTGAGATTTATCAATTGGATAAAGAATGTGTTTCTCTTTGTATCCTCATAATGTGTTACCTTTTCATCCATAAAAAAATTACCTAGTGATAAGTGATTTACAAGAACAAATCCATTGATAACATATACACTGATTAGGTTCTAAATATAAACATGGAATGTGTATCTTTTGTGTGTGTTGCACATCATGTAAGCCAAAATATTGCTCCGTCTGTTGTATCTATGTTACAGGATCCTTTCCATCTAACTTCCTCATATTGGTATTTGGAATTTGGTTAGTCTTCAATCCAAAGTCCAAGTCTCTAAAATCATGATTAACATTCCTTTTGTTCTGATTCTGAGTTTCATGGAATACATTTTCACCATTAAGATGCATTTCTTGTAGAAAATTTGGCAAATCTTACTTCAAACCTTCCATGTCCTCTTTTAATCCATCCTTAAAACCTTCCATGTCTCTTTTAATCCATGATTAAGACCTTCCATGTATTTTGTTAAGCCATTCTTCAAGCCATCCATCTTAGCTTCCATTTCAGTTTTGGTTACTCTTTGCGAGAGAAAAATTTGTTGCATTTGTTTGCGTAATTTTGATATATCATGTTGCATTTATTCCTCTTATTCATGTGTCATGGTAGAAATTTTTGGTTTCTTATTGGGAGTATCCATTTTTTTGTTTTGAGAAATATTGAAACTAAATACTTATATATATGTTTTACTATGCCCTTTGAATTACTTCAAATTGATTTTTCAAACAAAACTTATTCAAATTTAAAAAAAAACAAAACTTTTGTTTCTTTTTTTTGGAGCTTAATATTGAAACTATTGTATCTCTGAAGTTTTGGCCTCACGAGATCTAAAATTCAGTCTTGTGATAGCACTATGAGTCTTATTTTCAACTGTATGAGTCAAACCAAGATTGGATTATTTAATACAAAGTTATATGAAATCTCCCAAGATGAAATGATTATGGACTCGTTCAATAGAGTGGACTTGTTTGGGATGCCACATGTCACTATTTCAAACTTTGGCCTTGAAATTAATACACCAGAAACTAAAGTTTGTGCACTTTTAGTCACATTTTCGAAATTCAAATCCAATGCTTGAGAAGAAAGTTATGACGATTTTCCATAGGCCTCCTGTTTGAGAATGAATTATGGATCATGCATAAATCATAACTTCTTTGGAACATATCTCAAAAAATATAGTGAACCAAGATCTGAAATTTCTACACTAGAAAAATAGTTATAGTGAAAATTCCAATATGGCCTATTTGAAACGACAAAACGATAGAATCCAAAGCTCTGATACCAAATGGTTGAAATCAAATCACAAAACATAACAAAATATAGAAATAACTTGATAATTAGCCTCTTCTAGGGGGGGACCTCCTTTACATCACATAAATGAACAATTATTGGATGATACAAAAGACAAGGCCTCCTTGGTATATATAAGAGTCTAAGGGGTCACAATATAATCATGGCCTACATAAAAATAATAATGCAAGTGCACAATAATAACAAAAGTGGGCTTCTATGGTGCACAACAATAACAATATGGGGAAAACATGGCCACAAAAATAACAATATGGGGCTACACTAACAATAACAATAAGTGGGCTACACTAATAATACAATAAGGGGCATACACTAATAATAAGAAAAAGGGGGATACAATGGTATTATAGGGACCTAACATCCTTAGGGGGATGTTAGAATAATGATCATAGTGAAAGTGAGACTTGGCGGCAGGGGTTGAATCAATGTAATAGCCAATTGTACAAAACTAAATAATTCTACATTTTTATCATAACTGAAAACATAAGAGAGCATTAATAAACATCATAATCACATGAAAACACTAGATGTACATGGAAACCCTTGTAGGAGAAAACCACAAATTCTTTTATCTTCGCCAATCTTTTATTACATTAGTTTGCAGGCACTAACCTACAAGAGGCACCAACCCCTAAAACCTATTGGAGACACCAACCCCCAAAATAAATTTGTAGGCACCAATCTGATAGAGGCACCAGACCAATTGTTGTAGGGTATAACCTATTTGGGGCGCCAATCTCTGAAATGTGCAAGATTTCACTTATTGTAGGTTGCAACCACATTGAGGCACCAACCTTGCAAATATGCAAGCACTAAATTGTTGTAGGTTTCAACCTCATGAGGCACTAACCTTCGATAGAGGCACCCACCTCCTTCACCAAAATATAGTGGACCATGTTTCACAATTTTTAGAATAGACCCATAAGCACCAAAACAAATATATGCCATTCATGATCTAATCAATCAAACTTGTTCTTCAATCTGGAATCATAATATATTCATTGTCCTCATTATTATCATCAGGATAAAACTTGTTCATAACCCCCAAAACATAAAAACAACAAACATATAGCTTCTTGACATAAAACATTTGTCCTTGTGATTCTTCATATCACCTTCTCAAATCAAAAACAATTATTCCTATTTCCCCTTTTTCATAATCAGTTTCGACTTCAAAATCACCCCAAAAACATAAAAACCCTTAGTAACAATTAAAAACTCTACAAAATCCACTTTTGAGGTCGTGTTCGATAGAATGCACCTTCTAGTTTGGATAAAATTTACTTTCGAAGTTCCTCAAAATAACTTTTTTGGCATGCTAATATCCCTATATATAAAAAACATATGTGAGTTCGACAAGTCTCGACCTCATGACCTCGACCATCCAAACAAAATTTAATACCAACTTGCTTGCAAAATTCCTTGTTTATGCCAATAAAATCAATAATATATCACTTAAACCATAAGTTGGAGAGTTATGCCAACAATATCAACCACCAAAACCATACACTGGAACCATACGCCAAAATGATATCAATTAATAAAACCATACACTAGAAGAAATATATGCCAACGGTGTCAACCAATGAGACCATACGTTGGAACCGTATGCCTAAACAATATCAACCAATGAAACCATACACTAGAATAAGAAATGTGCAAAACTATATCAACCAATTAGGCCATACAATGGAACCATATGCTAAAAACTATATGAAAAAGTGATTTCAACCAATGAAACCATACCATGCATCAAAATTTTACCACAAAAGCACAAAACCAAGACCTTCACACTTAACAATTGTGCCACATGAAATTCTTGTTATATATCATGATGATTATTATATATGTCCTATTTCCATTCAACAATTGATCTAGGTGGATGTTGGTGGCCACCTACCTATCCCATTTGGACCCCCATAACTGTCTCTTTTAGTTTTTCAGTTTCCTAAATTGTAGCATAATTTACTATTTTTAGCAGTTTTTCGGCTCTTGAACTTCCAAAGCCATTTTGAAGCCCTAAACGACCTTTTTTTGGAAATTTGGGGGCAACATCGGTCCATGTACCAATATTTCCCTTCCCAAAGTTGTATTTCTCGGATAGATCTTTCTAACAAGCTATTGTATGTGTCAAACGAAGATCGGGTGCCAAAGTTACGACCCCGAGAAATTGATGTACCAATTTACCCAAACGGGGCCCATAATCGGGCTTTTCATATTCTAGGGTTAGGTTTTGGGATGTTAAGGGTTTTCCATTATTTCTCAACAATAAAGAGGCGTTCGAGCCTCATTGTAACACAGTTGAGAGGCATCTAGCCACCCCATCTCTTCTCAGAGATAAGCTACCATCGCCCTAGCTATTTATGTCCATTTTCTATTTGTAAGCATATCTCAATATTTTACATTAATGAAATGAAGTATTATTTCCACTCCATCTTTGTGTTTATGGTGATATTTGTAATTTCTTGCGTTCCTGTTTAAATCTAGATCAGTGGTATCAGAGCGTCTGCTTTTTCTCTATTTTTTCTTTGCATGTCCCCAACAAGGTCGGGATATAAGGAGTTAGGGCTTGAACTGGTTGAACCTTTGCATGACCAGCCTCGCAAATCCCGATGGCCTCCCATGGCAGATGAGAAGACAGATAAGGGGGCAGGAGATCTTATTAAAATCTTGCTCGAAGAAGCACTCGAGTGACAAAGGAATGCGATGATGGACAACTTTGCACAGATCCTTCAGCAGCTACCGAGAGGCGACGCATTGGCTTCCAACAGCTACTCTGGAAATTCCTTTGCAGGAAAAGCCTTGCAAATATCGATGGCCTCCCATGGGAGATGAGAAGAAAGATAAGGGGGAAGGAGATCCTATTAAAATATTGCTCGAAGAAGCACTCGAGTGACAAAGGAATGCGATGATGGACAGCTTTCCACAGATCCTTCAGCAGCTACTGAGAGGCGACGCATCAACTTCTAACAGCTACTCTGGAAATTCCACACCATTTAAGGTACAAGTTAATTTTGAAATCCCCATATTCGAGGCTCAAATAGATGCAGATGCTGTAGATAAATGGTTAAACCTGCTAGAAGGATATTTTTCTATTCATGAATTTTCGAGTCGAGAAAAGATTGTTTTCGCTTTTCTCAAAGCGGCCCCCACATCAAGGACTGGTGGGAAACCTACTATGAGCAGAAGAATGAAAGCACAAGCTCACTATTTTCAGCCGCACGCACTTGGGATTCATTCTGGGATGCCATTAAGGAGCAGTACTACCCTGTCAAAAGCTATGAGGACAAATACATAAAGTGGACCACACTGTGGTACTCAAATACCGCAGCTGCCTACACAGGTACATCCAGGAAGAGATGGAGTTCTTGAACATCTCCTCGCTCGACACGGTGTACCGATACGCTGTCAAAATCGAGCAAAAGTTCAAACAGAAGAAGTAAGACTTTAGATCTAGAAATCTGAAGGCGAGAGGACAAAGCCAAGGTGGGGTGACCCAAGACAACCCATTGAAGCCACAAGAAAAGAACAACACCACGAAGTCGGAGAAGGACACAGGAAAGTGGTGTGAGTTCCAGAAGAGTCCCACTCATAACACAAGTGAGTGTCGGACCAAGCAGCCGCTGGTGGCTGAGTTAAAGGCTTTAGATGCATGTTCCAACCTTCAGCTAGAACCCAACAAGGGGAATGGAAAAGGGAAGCAGATCATTGATGTAGAGCCCAGCATCTTTGTTGCCACAGCCAAGATCCAGAAGAATGAGCTTGAAGACCCAGAGGAGGGGGAGCATCTTTTCCACTCACAGATGTGGGTGAAGGGTTTGCTGCTACAATTCATTGTCGACAGTGGCAGCCAAAAGAACCTTGTTTCAATAGAGGTCATGAAGTGGTTGGGCCTACTGACTACACCACACCCACAACCGTACAGCATTGGGTGGCTTCATGAAGGACGAGATCTCAAATTTCGCTAGTAGTGTCGCCTTCCCTACAACATCAAGCCCTTCACAGATGAGGCATTGTGTGATGTTACACCTCTGGATGTTTGTGTTGTACTATTAGGCCAGCCATACTTGTGGAGGCAACATGCCATGTATGAGTCAAGGCCTCACACAGTCATTATTTCTTTGGATAATTTATTGTATAGGATACCAAAGGTAGCCCCACCTACCGCCACCTCTTTGATCACTGCCAAGAAAGGCAGCAAGCTCATCTCCGAGACTATGAAATTCATTTTCTGTCTGGTTCACTCCCAAAGTAAGGGGAAGATTGTTGCTACATCCATGAACCCCATAAAGTGTTTCCCCATGCAGCAACAACAACAAAGGGATATGTTGATTACAGAACACAAGAACAACTTCTCCTCATCCACAAGGGTACCACACAATTTTCAGGTGGGCGATAAAGTTTGGTTACATCTGCAGAGAGAATGCCTTACCAGAACCCATCAGAAACTCAGACTACTTCGACATGGTCCTTACACCAGTACCAAGGCTACGGGAAACAATGCTTTGAAGCACAACATTCCTCCATTTATTTGCTTGTACCAAGTGTTCAATGTGGACCATCGTCAACCATGCTTTCCACCATTTCTAGACACATCAAAGATTGCAGAATAGCTCACCAGAGACCTAGCTCAACAGAAGCTTCATCATCTCAGGGAGGAACTCAACACAATGGGGACCATTGCTTCCTAAGGGGGGAGGAATGATCTAGGTTGATTTTTGTGGCCACCCACTTATCCCATTTGGACCCCCACAACTATCTCTTTTAGTTTTTTAGTTTCCTAAATTGTAGCACAATTTACTATTTTTAGCAGTTTTTTGGGTCCTAAACTTTTGGAGCCATTTTGAGGCCCTAAACAACGTTTTTTTTGGAAATTTGGGGGCAACATGGGTCCATGGATAAATGTTTCCCTTCCTAAAGTTGTAGTTCTCAGATAGATCTTTCTAACGAGCTATTGTACGCGTCAAATGAAGATTGGGTGCCAAAGTTACGACCTCGGGAAATTGATGTACCAATTTACCCAAACGGGGCCCACAATTTGGCTTTTCTTCTTCTATGGTTAGGTTTTGGGATGTTAAGGGTTTTTCATTGTTTCTCAACAATAAATAAGCCTTCTAGCTTCATTGTAACATAGTTCAGAGGCATGTAGCCACCACATCTCTTCTCAGAGATAAGCTACCATCACCCTAGTTGTTTATGTCCATTTTCTGTTTATAAGCATATCTCAGCATTTTACATTAATGAAATGAAGTATTATTTCTGCTACATCTTTGTGTTTATGGTGATCTCTATAATTTTTTGTTTTCCTGTTTAAATCCGTATCAACAATTATCATATATATACATATCATTGTGGACCATCCTTCATATTCGGGCCCACATGAAATCAATTTGGGGCAATGTTTAATTTATTCAAGGGGCAATGTAAAATATCTATATGATTGACTTTTGAGCCTATATGTAAGCTTGGGCTAACTCTTCTTTCCCCATCTAACCTAGTCCTTAGGGTCCATGGTCAACCGCGAGATGATGTCAATGTGACATTATCCATGCCACATGGCATCGCTTGAGTGATGCCATGTGTCACCTTAAATTAGCATGGTTGGCCACCAAAAAGTGTTAATTATGCATACCACATGGAACTTTGTGGTGTTTCCATGTAATCATCATACTATCACATAACTAGTGATGTTTCCTTCTGCGTAATCACCCTTAAGCCAATCTCATGATGCCACGTGTTATTGTGCTACCAATTGTTCAATCTAGTGTAACCACTTGTGCATCCATGTAAGAGGGCCACATCATTGATCACCTATGATGAGGTGGTCCACTTGTCATCAAGTTCAAAGAATGTCTCACACCTACCATATCATTCTCCATATGACATGTCACCTATCACGTGTCATCTTATCATTGGTACAACTACTATTTTATGTCATCATCAAATCACCTACTAGCTAATATGCCACACTTTCATCAAACCACTTGTCATTTGATGTGTCATCAGGTCCACCTAGTTAGCTGATGCGTCAATATTTCATTTTCTAGAGGAGACCTACATGGAAAAAGTATGGGGGATGCGACCTCTGTTAAACTTTGCAGAAGTCCACCACTTATCCACCATTCAACAATCTCAATATTCTTGCAACCATTCTCCCAATGTTTTCTAGACAATAACTCCTTAACCTTCATTCAATTTTGGGTTCAAACCACCATTGATTTCTATGGAAATAAGGATATACTTTCGAAATTTCTTGTTCTTTAATTACTTTAGGGTTTGTCCCCACTATACCCATTTTCAATGATGTAGATCTTCAAATTGGCATAACTTCTTATTTGGGAGGACTTTAGACAAGTGAAGTATACCATTGGAAATCTCTCAACAACCCCTATAAAAAAAACCATCCTCATGCTCATTTGATTGTCATGGCTCCAACAAATATTAAATATTATCCAAGACATTAAGGTTTCTTTGGTATTAATGATAACATTACGCTCAACAATCTCCTTCCTTTGACATACTTCTTGACATCAATGACAATGATTGTCATCAATGACATCACTATGTCCAACAATCTTCCCCTTTGTCATTGATGGAAACACCACCAGGCATTGATAATCATTAATGTCAATGGAATGAACTTCCCTTCTCAAGATGTTGGTCCAAAAGGCTACTTTATGCTTTGTCTTCTTAATGAAATTAACTCCCCCTGTCAAGCTACTAGTCTAAAATATGCTTTCTCTTTCAATGTCTACTTTCTCTCCCATTTGACATGAATGGAAAGTGGGCCCACTAAAGATGAATGCTTATCTGGTGACTTCTTACTACTAGGCCAATGCTAAAAAATTATTCATGTAACATCATGTGGACCTACTCCCCCTATGAATGAATTCTCCTCCTATGGAAGCTCTCTACTATGGTCATACTCCTCCTAACAAAAGGATGGAGGGAAGCCCTATACTCTTTAGTTGAGATCAATGATCCATTCCTTCCTGTGAGGGAGAAATTAATCCCATTTTCTATCTAATATATTGAAATATTTCTCTTGGTAATTGTTTACTAAATATATTTGTAGTTTTCTTTTTTGTTAGAAAGTATTTCAATATGAAAGTCCAAGTGAAATACATAATTTTTTGAGATATATATAGCATTGTTATTTTCACACATAATGAAGACAAGTTGATCACTAATTTCTTGAATATCCATGATATTTTTCTTCATCAGTAGAGCTTGAGTACAACCAGAGGTTGCTGCAATATACTCTTGTTTAGTGGTGGATAGAGAAATTGAAGTATGTTTCTTCCTAAGTCATGAAACCAAACATTTTCATAGAAAGAAGTGATGCAAGAGCATTCAACCCAATAATGTCATTGTATTTTAGTAGACATAGGGGTATTGTGTTTTCAAGGGAGTTGGTATCCTAAGTGTGCATTAATGTAATTATTTAGGCTTTTGAGTAATTTTAATGAGAATATGATTTAATTGAATATAGCGAGGCATGTTTGTAAATGTTCTCGAATGTAGGAGAACATGAGGGATTTAAGATAATTCAAAGATGAGAGGATTTGAGTATTAATTGTAAAAATTAGATTAGGAGTTAGTTCATGATTTTATGGATTCGAGAGGATCCTTAGGGATGAGGAAGAGATTTTAGGATTTTGTTGAGGAATCTATGGATCTAAACCAGGAATTAGTTTTAGAATCCCTTTGTATAAATGTAAGCCTAAAAGGAAAAGGCAGAGGTTAGAAAGTAAGAAATTAGACAAGCTAGATAGATAGCTAGAGTGTGGTTTTAAGCTTACAGGCAGAGGGTAAATAGAGGCCACCGGTATTAGAACATCAGGCTAGATAGACAGAGATCTCATTATGTAATCATTGTTTATATTTATTAATATAATCAACCCAATTATGAGTTTGAATGTGTGTTCGAGTGTTAAATGATGAGTGATGATTGAATTGCAATTCAATATAAATAGCTGTGCAGGCAAAGTTGAGGCGAATACACAGAGGAAGAGAAGAGACATAGGATCTTAATGGGTGTTGAATGATCACAGAACCAAGTAATGGTTGAATCATCCGTGATTAAAGAACTCACAAAGTTAAGCCAGGAGGAGTGTGCAGCGGAATAGTGAAGGACGAGGAACCCCAAAGAAACTCAAAAAACATAAGAAACATTTAAGAACGACAAAAAAAATCTAAGTGAAGAGAAGGGCAAAAGAATAAAGTATCGGTGCACACGATCTGTTGGATCTTTAGGATCAACATACAGGATTAGATCACAAGAGAAATGAACTAGCCTTGAAGTGTTGTGAACTGAAATCACTCTGATATATCGCATCGGAGGAAAGTAACAGGAGCAGTGAATGAGGCCAAGTGATGTCAAGCATGGTTCGTCAGATCAGGAAGAAGA
This sequence comes from Pinus taeda, assembly GCA_000404065.3. NCBI lineage: Eukaryota > Viridiplantae > Streptophyta > Pinopsida > Pinales > Pinaceae > Pinus > Pinus taeda. The sequence continues at coordinate 145,663 of APFE030876198.1, read as the reverse complement.
AAAATGATGGAGATTCAATCTAAGTACTGGCTAAATGAGAAGACAGTTATCGATCTGGACTGTAAGATCTAAAGACCTCGTCATCCAATAGATATCGGGCCATAAGTTGATCTAGCATTAACCATAAGGGGCGGACCTAAAATTTTATAAGTTGGGAGTTTATAATCCCCATCGTATCTGAAAATATGTTAACCCTCACGTAACTTGTTCACCCGAAATTGTTGTAGAGTGTCGGATCAAGTGGATCTTGATAAAAAAATTGTAAAGAGTCGGGAAAGTCTATTGATCAGGGAGGAGTACAGGTGTCGGATTAAGGATAAGATCGATGCTGGAGAAGGGTCGTGACAAGGCATTGAGATGGCAGACCTGATAGAATTATATGGCACAGTTTGTAGTATTGGAAATTTGGTAGTGTAATCGCATATCGGAAGTGGAAGGTTTATGTGTAGTGTGATCGCGGAGAGCCGATACTTGATTGTGATAAAGGCATGCATCAGAAAACATGCAGATCTTGTATAAAAGGTGGAAAAGATATGTTTTGTGTATGATTCCTTTGTAAATGGGTTATAATGAATTAAGCGAAGATATAAGTGTTCACATGTAAGTCCAACATTATTAAAGCGTGATGAGGGTTTATGTGGTTAAATTATGTATAACCAAAGCATAAAGAAGGGAAGGTTATATATATATATATGTGTGTGTGTGGCTTAAGGGTTATAAGGGTTAATGAGTCCCGATATTAAAGTGAATTAAGTTTATAAGGGTTAATGAGTCTCGATAGAAAGGATATTGACTAAGGGTTTGATTATGGTTGGTTTTTCAAATCATTCCACATAAGACTTGAGTAAGGGGGCCTTAAACCATTCATTAAGAATTGAAGATTTGACTCCTTAGAGAGCTAAAATCCCTGGGACAAATATGATATGCATTGTACATGCATACTGTGGGTGTGAGCAGGGGTAACCTTGCGTCATTTGGTATCAGAGTAGAATTGTAATTGAAATAATTGGTGTTATACAGAACAAAGAAATTCTATGTAAAATAATTTAGAACAAAGCTATGTGTAAAGATGTTTATGTAGGTAGAGGAGATTAGATTTTAATCTGACGCACAGTGAGCATACAGAGGTAAGGTATAACAGAATATTGGAACTTGCATATGCAAGGAACAGAGGACAACCCTTTCAAATGGCAGGAAATGGTGAAACAAGATGATGAAGAGATTTTGAAGGTGAGATGACATGTTTTGTTTAATTTGATTTGAAGATTAGAGAATGTATGTTTGTACATTGATGCACAGGTAACAGAAAAAAAAGGTGAGAATATTGCAACAATCTAGAGCGAGGAGTGCTCAATTGGTTCCAAAGGAAAAAACCAGAGAGATGCTAAAAGACTGAGCTCAAAGGGGAGAAGCTTAGTGAGGCATATGTAGCAAGGAGGAGACTTGTTACTGTAGAGGTATTGTTGCAAATCAGAAAGTCAATTCCACAAAGGATGTGGGTAGAATTTCCAAGGTAATGAAGGAAGCTAGCAAGACTTTCTAAGTGAAATAAGAAGTGGTCAAAACCAAGTATTTCATGGTGATTGAAATACAAGAGGATAGTTGTGTTCTTAGAAGGTGTAGATGAGTTGAAGCTTAGAAGGAGTAGAGAGAAGTGCTCAAAGGAGGTTCCAAAGATAGAGAACCAAGTGCTTGCCAAAATACCAAGTAGAGAGGAAATCTTGGTGAGGTAAGTTGCAACAAGGAGGACTTGTTGTTGCAAAGGCTTTAGTGCAGCTCATAGTGAATGAGTGAGGAACTCATAGAAAGAGGAGAAGAATATGGCTACTATTAGTCATAGCAGAGGTTCTAAGGAAGACCATAGTAGAAGAAATATGAAGAAAGAAAATGCCAAGACAAATGGCAAGAGGATGAGTCAAGAGGAAATTGACAAAGAGATTGCAGAGTTGAAAGAACAACTTGATGTATTGATGAGGACACTAGAGGAAAGTCGGAGACAAGGTTGGGTATTAAAGAAGAAGCCAGTGAAGTGGCATAAGTTGCACAAACGGCTACAACAAAGGAAAGTAAGGTGGCTAATGGAAAAACTCAGAGAAGCTGAGTTGGAAATGGAAGTTTCCATTTGTGAACGAGAGCAGGGTGAAGTTTTGGGTGAAGATGAAGACTGGAGGACTGAAACTTCAAGTCAGGGCAAAAGGTCTGATGATTTTAAATCTGATAATTTGTGTATGTTTATAGGTGAAACATGTAAAGAAGGACAGTTTTCTTATATTGATATAAAAAGGGAAGAAAATAGGCGGAATCTAAATTCTGTTTTGAAAGAGGAAGTAGGGAAGGATATCAAGCAATCATGTAAAGGACTTGATGATATTGACGAGAATACCATTGAAATATTTCTAATTCATGTAAAGGACTTGGAATAGCAGGAGGAATTGGTTATTGAATCATTAAATGAATTCATGAGGTCTTGTGGTTTTACAACTTACAAGGCGTGCGTGAATGCAGGTATTGCAGAAGACATGCCATTTTATGGAATTGTCTTGAATGAACCTGAAAATTGCCAGGTAAAGTATAATGATGACTGCCTTTCAAAAGAAGATCAAGTTGAGTTATTACGGTAGAAAGAGTTCATAAATTCCATACTTAATGGAGGAAATATCTTCATTAGATATGAGACAGTTATGTCCTATGATAAGAAATTTTATATTGAAGAGGATAACGAGGAATTGATTTTCTTAAACGATAAAAGGGAGAGTGATGGACATGCATCTAAAACTATCAAAGGGATAGAGGACCAAAAATTTATTCTAATCAAGAATGAAGAAATAGTGTCAATAAGTTATGGTTGTGATAAAGAAGAAGATAGTGAGGATTGTATAGAACTTTTGGGAGAAATTCCAAGCGAGATGGAAAATTTGTGGCATGAGTTAAGTCTTTTGGAAAAAAGGCTAGAAGACCAAAAAGTAAGTGTTCAAGTTGTAAAATTAGAATTGAACGAGAATGAAGAAGTTAACTACAATAGTCATGGACAAAAAGACATAATTAGAATAGATAGTGTGGAGAAGAGACTAGTTGACAGTCTCATGAATTCTTTTGAGAATTCAAATCAGCATACTGATGTGCTAATTGAGGAGGAGAAAACAGAGTAGCAAACTGAATTGTTTCCAAAGGAGGAAAAGGCACAAAATCCCTATGTTTTTTATTTTAATAATCGCTTTGTGAGTGCAGGTTTAGCTGCAGATGTTGGAGGAATTTTGTCATAGATGAGCAACCAAATAAAAATGAAAGAAGAAGATTCTATGGAAAAATTTAATCCATGGAACAGAGATGTTCAATTGCTGGAGAGAATGCTAGAAAGTCATGATTCAGTGCAGACAAAAATAATCATGAAAGAGGCTAAGGATGAAAAGGAGGCAGTAAGTGTAGGAGTCAAACCAGAAGTTGGAGCAAGAGAAAGAGCAAAAGTAGAAGAAAAATTAAACCAGCAACTACACAGTGAAAGTAATCAACAATAGCAACAACCTAAAGCAAAGAGAAAGGGGAAGAAGTAAGGGGCAGAATATGGACTAGTCCAAGGATGAAATGGAGATAGAGATTGAAGAATTATGGTAGCTGATGATGAAACAGTCGATATGGAGGAGAATGACAGCAATAGGAAGCATGATTAATTAGATTATGGACATAATTGAAAAGGAGAGGAAGATGAAATAGAAGACAGTAGAAGTACAACAACAGTAAAGGTGCAAGGCATTTGGGAGGCTACAAACTAAAGTTTGGGATAGTGGAGGTTTTTTATCAACTTATGAAGACACATGATCAGGAGATCATGAAAATTTTCTACTTTGGGAGTCTGATGCAGGAGCATTCAGCCCAATAATGTCATTGCATTATATTAGACATAGGGGTATTGTGCTTTCAAGGTAGTTGGTCTCCTAAGTGTGAATTAATGTAGTTATTTAGGATTTTGAGTGATTTTAATGAGAATAGGATTTAATTGAATATAGTGAGGCATATTTGTAAATGTTCTCGAATGTAGGAGAACATTAGGGATTTAGGATAATTGAGAGATGAGAGGATTTGAGAATTAATTGTAAAACTCAGATTAGGAGTTAGTTCATGATTTTATGGATTAGAGAGGATCCTTAGGGATGAGGAAGAGATTTTAGGATTTTGTTGAGGAATCTATGCCTCTAAACCAGGAATTGGTTTTAGAATCCCTTTGTATAAATGTAATCCTAAAATGCAAAGACAGAGGTTAGAAAGTAAGAAATTAGAGAAGCTATATAGATAGCTAGAGTGTGGTTTTAAGCCTACGGGCAGAGGGTAAATAGAGGCCACTAATAATAGAACATTATCCCAGAGAGACAGAGATCTCATTCTGTAATCATTGCTTATATTTATTAATATAATCAACTCAATTCTGAGTTCGAATGTGTGCTCGAGTGTTAAATGATGAGTGATGATTGAATTGGAATTCAATATAAATATGTGTGCAGGCAAAGTCGAGGTGAATACACAGAGGAAGAGAAGACACAGAAGATCTTAATGGGCGTTGAATGATCGTAGAACAAACTAATGGTTGAATAATCCGTGAGTAAATAACTCATAGAGTTTAGTAAGGAGGAGTGTGAAGTGAAATAAAAAAGGATGAGGAACCCTAAAGAAACTCAAAACACACAAGAAACATTGAAGAACGATGAAAAAAACCAAGTGAAGAGAAGGGCGAAAGAATGAAGTATCGGTGCACATGATCTGTTGGACCTTTAGGATCAACAGATAGGATTAGATCACAAGAGAAATGAACTAGCCTTGAAGTCTTATGAAGTGTGATTTCTTTAATATATCACATCAGAGGAAAAAAACATGAGCAATGAATGAGGGCCTTAAGAAATCCCCGACTTTGATCAAGTGATATCAAGTGTGGTTTGTCAGATCAGGAGGAAGAAGAATGGTGGAGATTCAATCTAAGTACTAGTGAAGAGAGAAGACGGGTATCAATCTAGACTATAGGATCTAAAGAGCTCGTCATCTAACAGATATCAGGCTCTAAGTTGATTGAACGTTAACCGTAAGGGGCGGACCTAAACTTTTATAAGTTGGGAGTTTATAATGCCCATCGGATCAGAAAAGGTGTTCACCCTTGCATAACTTGTTCATGTGAAATTGATGTAGAGCATCAGATCAAGTAGATCTTGATCAACAGTTGTAATGCATTGGGCAAGTTTGTTGATAGGGGAGGAGTACAGGTGTCGGATTGAGGATAATATTGATGGTGGAGAAGGGTCACGACAAGGCATTGATATGGAAGACCTGATATAATTATATGGCGCAGTTTGTAGTATTGGAAATCAGCAGTGTAATTGCATATCGGAAGCCAAGGTTTATGTGTAGTGTGACCGCAGAGAGCCGATACCCGATTTCGATAAAGGCATGCATCGGAAAACTTGCAGAGGTCATATAAAAGGTGGAAAATGTATGTTTTGTGTATGATTCCTTTGTAAATGGGTTATAATGAATTAAGCACAGATATAAGGGTTCACATATAAGTCCAACATTATTAAAGCATGATGAGGGTTCATGTGGTTAAATTATGTATAACCAAAGCATAAAGAGGGGAATGTTATATATATATATATATATATATATATATAATATATATATATATATATATGGCTTAAGTGTTATAAGGGTTAATGAGTCTTGATAGATAGGATATTGACTAAGTGTTAGACTGTGGTTGGTTATTCAAATCATTCCGCATAAGACTTGAGTAAGGGGGCCTTAAACCATTCATTAAGAATTGAAGATTTGACTCCTTAGAGAGTTAAAATCCCTGGGACAAATATGATTATGCATTGTACATGCATATTGTGGGTGTGAGCAGGGGTAACCCTACATCAAGAAGGCTCCTCCACTAGAGTCCTTTTGGTAATAAATACTTGCAGCCCAATATGCATCTATATATGCTTTGAGTGTAAGGTATGTTTCCCTTTGATACCATAAACCATAATTCATAGTGCCCTACAAATATCGAAATACTCTTTTAATTGCATTCACATGAGATTGTTTTGAACATTATTGAAATATACCTACCAGTCCTACTTCTTTCATAATGTCTAGTCTTGATGTTGTTAATTAAAGGAGGGTGTTGATCATAGACCTCTACATGGTTTGGTTTACTCTTAGAGAGTCAACATCCTTGGTGAGTTTACAACCTATAACCATGGGAGTTCTTACAAAAGTACAATTTTCCATAGAAAAAATTTTCAATATTTCCTTAAGGTACTTGGTCTGAGATATGAAAATGTATTTTTCTTAATCATTAACCTACAATCCAAGAAAGAAGGAAAATTTCCCTAACATAGACATCTCATATTCCTTTTGTATGCAGGCTGCAAAACTCTTGCTCATAGAACCATCATTACTACCAAATATTATGTCATCCACATAGACAACAATAATCAAAATGTTGTATTTTTGAATATTAATATAGAGTCTATTGTTTGTGGTACCTCTTTTGAAACCTTGTCGCTAAAGATATTTATCCAATCTTAAATACCATGTCCTAGATGCTTCGTTCAAATCATACAATGATTTATTTAGTTTGCATATATGATCCTTTTCTTTTGATAGGTGAAATACCTTGAGCTACTCAAAATAAACTTCTTCTTTGAGTTTCCCATCCAAAAATGTTTATTTTACATACATTTGATAAACCTTGAACACTTAAACAAATGCCAAAAATATCTTGATTTTCTCAAGTATGATTACTAGAGAAAATGTTTCTTCGAATTCCACACCTTCAACTTGGGATGATCATTTGAATATGAACCTTTCCTTCTTCCTTAGTACTTGCCCATCCTCATTGATTTTGTTTCGATATACCCATTTTTTTCCAGTCACATTTTTTTCTTATGGTGTTGGAAGATATTCCCAAGTCTCATTTTTATCAATCTAATCTAGCTCTTCATTCACAGCTTTAACCCAATGTTCATCTTAATTGGCCTAAAATTTTGAGGCTCCGTTAATGAAAGGAAAGCTAGGTTTTCTTGGTTTTATGCATTACTAATATTTCTTCTTGTTTGAACTCCTTATTATTTATCTCCCATAATTTGATTATCTCGATTATTCTTTTGAACATGTTTGGATGGAGTTTTGGTGTGCAATGGCTAATCTTCTTCTCTTTCATCTTTATCATGCTCTTCATCCTTATGTTAATATGATTTTGATTAATTGGTTGTGGCACATCTTGGGGCAATGTTTCATCTACTTTCACATCAATGCATTCAACATATTTTCAATTCATTTTATTACAACATTTTTATCCGTTTCTTCTATAGACATATCCTAGGAATATTCCTTCATCATCTTCGAAATCAACTTTCCCTATGTTTTCTTCATTTACTTAAATGTTAAATTTTCTACCAAAAATTATGAAATTTCTAATTATGGTTAGTCTTCCTTCGCATATGTAATAAGAAGTGTTGGTATTATTTATCTTTATTTCCATTATATTCAAGATATAGGTTGTCATGTTTTCCACTTCTCCCCAAATTTTTTCTAGTAGTTGAGCTTCAAAGAGTAGAGATCCATCCTTATCTTGAACTATTCGATTATTTCCTTTAGCCACACGAATTTGTTGTGGATTTCTTGCAATAGTGAAATGTATTATGATTCCATGATTTCCACTGAAATCATTGAATTCATGTGAGGTGAATTCTCCTCCTGTATCAATTCTTAGACATTTCATCTTTAAATGTGTTTCAATTTCAACTAGAGACTTGGAAGCTTTATATCTTTTCAAAGATTCTAATTTCTCTTTAAGAAAAGTACCAAAATTCATTCTTGTATAATCATCTATGAATAACATAAAGTACCTTTCTCCTTTCAGAGTTTGAGTTCTAGTTGGCCCATAAAGGTTACTGTGAATAATTTCCAACATCCTTGATGTTGAATATTCTTTTGTTTTGAGGGAGACTCTAGTTTGTTTTCCAAACTAACATGAGATGGAATTGTGAGACTTTTATATTTTAGGCATGTCCTTAATGGCATGCACTCTTATAATTATTATTAATCCTATTCCTCAATGCCATAGCTATATTTTGTCTACCCTTCCAATGCAACAATTCTCAATTTCAGATCCATCAAGGGTGTATACATTTCCTTCAATACTATTAGCTTTTGCTATCAATTTTCCTATATCAAAATCTTTGATTTCATATCTCTTGGCATCAAACGTGAGATCATACCCTTGATCACACATTTTACTAACACTCAAGACATTATGTTTAAATCCTCCCACATATAAAACATTTTGAGCCTTTGTTCTTCTATTATCAATGTTGATTGTCCCTTTCCCAACAATTTTTGCAGATGCATTGTTTCAAAGAATACTTTTCCTCGATACACCTCTTTAAGTTTGACAAAATTACTCTAATTTCATGTCAATTTCCTTGAACAACCTTTGTCAACATACCATTTATATTAAAAAAAAGTTACCATACAACATCAGGCCACACTTCTCTTTCTTTTCTTCTTTCTTCCATGTAGTTGTTTTTCTAGGGGGGACATTCTTCCTTCGCTTCATTATGAGATTTGAATAGGCTGGTTTTCTAGTCTTGAGCCCTGCTGCTAAAGTTGTTTCATATGTAGCATTTGACATAATTCTAAAGTGTAGAAAAATAATTTCCTCTTCTAATACCCCAATCATACATACCTTTAGAGTTGTTGATATTCTCCGAAAATTCTTCTCTTTCATAATTCCATCTCACATAAGCTCTGTATTCAAATTCCTTATGACTAAACATATTACACTAGTAACAATATCCATAAAAGAATTGTTGGTACCTGTATGAACATTTCATGTTGTTGATTTTGTCTTTCATTCCTTCTTTGTGATATTGTGATTGATTCATAGTTGCAATAGACTCTCTTGTTGATTTCTTTGCCTCTTTTGATTTTTTCTTAAGAAACCAATTTATTATTCCTTTTCTCTTAATTTCTTTGATAGAATTTCATTCATCCATTTACATTATTTCAGTTCAATTTTCAGAAGGATGACATAATTTGCATCAAAGTTGACCTCTTCCTTTTCTTCAAAATGTGGATTATTCATGGCCATGATTCATTGGATCTACCTTCAAGTGATAAATTATTCCTAAAGGAACATGCTCTAATACCAATTGTAGAATAATGATCACACTAAAGGGATGGGGGGGTGATTAGTGTAGTATCAAATTATACCAAATTAAGCAATTTTACGATTTTATCACAAATTGAAAATATAACAGAGAATCAATAAACATCATAATCACATCAAGTCATGAAAACACCAAATTTATATGGAAACCTTTACAGGAGGAAATAAAAAATCTTTTTTTCTTATTAAATCTTTGATTACATTAATTTGCAAGAACCAACCTGCGAGAGGATTCGACCACCAAAATAGATTTTCAAGAAACAATTTGCTAAAGGCACCATCCCCTAAAGATGATTAACCAACCAATTGTTTTGGGCTATAACCTGATTGAGGCACCAACCTCAAAAATAAGAAAGCATAAACTTGTTGTAGGATCCAACCAGATTGAGGAACTAATCTTAGAAATATGCAAGCACTGATTTATTATAGGTTTCCACCTAATGAAGCATCAACCTTTGATGGACTCACCAAACACCTTCACCAAAATATAGTGGCCCACGTTTTACAATTTTCAGATTGGATCAAAAAGCACCAAAATAAATATATGCCCCTCAAAATATGATCAATGCAACATGTTCTTCAATTTTAAATCATAACATCTTCCTCAGTCCTCGTTCTAATCATCGAGACAAAACGTGCTCATAAACTCCAAATCATAACAACAATAAAAGTATAGCTTCTTCCATAAAAAAAAATTATACTCATGACTCATGTCACCCTGTTAGATCACAAAAGAATTCGCCCCATCTTCCCCTTATTCATAGTCAAATTTGACTTCAAAATCACCCCAAAACCATAATAAACCTTAGTAAAAATTAAACAACCGATAAAATCCCCTTTTCATGGAATATTCAACAAAATGTGCCTTTTAGGCTCCATAGAATGCACTTTTGTAGTTCAACAAAATGTAATTTTTCGGTGCAATAATATCCCTACATAAAAGAATAATATAGAAATTGGTGAGTCTGAAAGGACTCGACCTCGTGACCTCCATGTTGCAAAAAAAACATACCAACTTGACTATGTTATTCCTCATTTATGGCAATAATATAAATGATATATTACTTGAACCATAAGCTTGAGAAATGTGCCTACAATATCAACAACTGAAACCACAGAATGAAACCATATATTGAAATGATATCAACTAGTGAAACCATAGAACGAAACAAAAATGTTCCAATGATATCAACTAAAGAGAGCATTCACGAGAAACATTTGATAGAACCATACACCAAAACAATATCAACCAACAAAACTTTACACTGGAATAAAAAATGTGCCATTGATATCAACCAAAGACACCATACATCATAATCATACACCGAAATGATATCAATGAGAAAAACCATACCATAGGTTGAAACTCAACTGAAAAAAGCATAGAACGAACACCTTCACACTTAACCATTATGCCACACACAATGCTTTTTTTATATCACAACAAGTGTTGTATATATTATATTTCCATTCCACAATGCCCATATATAAACATATTAGTGTGGGAAATCCTCTCGATTGGGGCCGACATGAAATCGATTTTAGGCAAATGTTTAATTAATTTGGGGGTTTGTGTAAACTCTCCATATGACCAACTTTTTAGCCTAGTTGTGACCTTTGGATATCCCTTCATTCTTCATGTCACATGGTCTTTAGGGTGCATGGTCACTCCCAAGCTTACGTCAACTTCACTTCATTCATGCCATGTGGCATCACTTGAGTGGTTCCACGTTTCACCTAAATTCTACTTGATTGACCACCCCAAATTGCTAATTGTTCATGCCATGTGGCACATTGTGGTGCTACCACATCATAACTGTATTTCCACATCATCAATGATGTGTTCATCCATGTCATCACGCTTAAGCCAATATTGTGTTGCCACTTGTCTAATCTAGTGCCGCCACATGTGCATCCACATCAAATGGCCACATCATTAATCACCTGCATTGAGGGGCTCCACCTGTCATCCAGTTCAAGGACCATCTTGCACTTTAAGCATCACTCTCCATGTGGCATTTTGTCATTGGTCCACCTGTTAGCTAACATGGTCATCAGATCACCTGGTAGTTGACATGGAACACCTTCATTAGGCCACCTTTTAGTTGATGTGTCATCAATTCCACCTTATTAGCTAAAATATCAATATTTCATTGGCTAGAGGAGATATACATGGAAGAAGTATAAGAGGTGCAACCTTTGTTAAACTTCGTGCAAGTCCACACATTATCCAGCATTCACCAATCTCAATTTTCTCACAACCATTGGATCCACCTAGAGTTGTGCAGATGTTAACTCGTTAATATTTGTGGAAGTTTGAGAACCAACCATCATCAATTCCTGTGGAAACAAAGATCCACTCCAAAAACTACTGGATCTTTAAAAATTTTGGGGTTTGTCCCCATTGCATCAATTTTCACCAATGTAAATTTCAAATTGACATAACTTATTATTTCGTAGGAGTTTGGGCAAGTGAAGTATACCATTGGAAATCTCTCGACAAGTCGTATCCAACCACGCCATCCTCATAGTCATTTGATCATCATGGGTCTGGAAAATAATGGGAAATATTCAAAACATCATGCTTTATTTGATATTGATAATAACACTATACTCAACAATCTCTTTCCTTCGACATACCCTTGACATCAATGAAATTGGTTGTCATCAATGACAACACTATGTCTAACAAGGGATTGGGGTAAATATTAGTAATTCCCAATTTACAATAAGTCCCCTTCATTCCCCTCCAATGTCTTTCTAGAAACATACACTCCATACACTTATTACTTAACTTTAAACCAAATTATTCAACACTTAGATCTCTAATTTTAATTTTCTTAAAAGATGAAAACAACCATCCAAATATAAGTCGAGGTCATGGCATAAGTATAATGTTAACATATAAAGTAATAAAATATTTATTTAATTCCTTTAATTTCACAATTTATTAATACTTTGTGTCTTAAATATGGTATGTTTTGTTTGTTTGGAAAAAATTGTTACTAAAAAATAAAAAATAAAATATTAAAAATTTATTATTATTATTATTATTAAAAACACTTAAGATAATTAATGAGTTAAATTACTTTAAATAAACAATTTTTATTAAAAAAATAAAAAGGCACTAAAAAATCTCTGAAAAAACCAAAAAACAAACTAAATTCAAAAACAATTAAAAAAATTAATTGAAAATTTGTATTATTATTAACTAACAATATTACATGATTAATAAACTTAATTATTTAATAACTACTCTTTATTAAAAAAATTAGAAACAAACTTAAAAAATTTAGAAAACCCAAGAAGAAAAAACCAAACTATTTCAAGCCATAAAAATTGAAAAATTTATTATTATTGTTATTAAAAATATTTACAATAATAAATAAGCTTAATTTACTCTAAAATAAATAACTTTCGGAAAGAAAAAAAAAACAAACAAACTTGAAAACCTAAAAACACGCCCAAAAACAAATAAACTAATCTTCAAAACAAATCTTATGCACAACTAAAGAAGAAACTAATGACAGCACCAAAAACGACAATACAACCACTAAAAGTACACCAGAAACCAAAAGCATATGCAATAATGCAGAAGAAAGTGATAACAACGCAATCACATCAGCATAGAGAGATGCATAGTTGAACTTAGGTATATGTCGACATATATATATGGGATAAAGAATAATTTGCTAAAGATGTTTTGAGATAGAATTATTTTCTAAACAGAAGTTATCTTTTATAATTGGTATAACCTTCAATTTTTTCGGAACTTTGCTTCATAAAAATAGTTTCAATCCTCAATTAAATCCCATATAAATTAGTTGTAATTGAGTTTGACGTAAAAGAAGGAGTACGTCCTTTCAATTGCCACGATCTCCATTGAGTGTTGAACACGGCATGGACTGACAACCCATTGACAGATGTATCCAATCAATGTCATGTGGATGTGGGTGATTTCAAAAGTTGAATTGGGCTCCACACATATTCAGGAAACTCCACCGTAATTCGAAGAAAAACAATCTTCAATTATACTCATAGGCCTATGACTTCATCATTCTCACGTCAAATCCCACATTGTAATGGTTGGCTTTCTGTTAATTTTCAGGTCATATCTCATATTGTAATGGTTCGCTCCCTGTTAATGGTTGTGATGTCAAAGACAAAGGTAGGAGTAGGAGATACACGAGCAGTTCAAGATGCAGGAGCAGTTGTTCCAGTATATTCTGCAGCTGATGAACGAGATCGATATCCGGTAGCTCCAGTAGCATCAGAGCAAGTATCATAAGCAGAAGTCAATCCATCAAGCATCCGAGTCAATTTAAGCTCTTAGAGGTGGTGTTACAATATTAGCAAGTGATCCAAGAAGTCTAGTTCCGACCAAGAGCAAAGACAGATGCAGATCCAGATGCAGATCCAGAGGCAGTGGTTTCAGCACCCTCAGCATCCTTCCCACCATCCCTTCCATTTTGAACACCAGCAACATCCCTTCGGTAATAGTTGGCTCTTTGTTAATGGTTGTGTAGAAGGATAATCTAACGTTTCTCGTGTTTTGTGGCATGTGCTTAAATCTAGCGATGTGTTTATTTATTAACACTTGTGGTTTTTGGTGTAAGGGTAATCGTGATTCCAACAAGTAGTATCAAAACCAAAGGTCTTAAGTTCGAAACACACCATTGGGGATGGGCTTCCTGTGTGTTTCGTGGCATATGCTTAAATCTAACCATGTCTCTATTTACTCACAACCCATACTGTGATTTTCATTCTAACTAATCATTTTATGCAACTTTTCAAAACTCATGTACATGGATTCATCTAAGATAGTTAGGTGGGATGATTGGGCTCCTTTTATTCAAATTCAATTCCAGATCAAGTAAAATATGGAATTTTAATATAATAACTTTGACCCTATTAGTAAAATTGCGATAAATGAAATTCCATATTTGGTTCATTCCAAACCGATATTGTGACTGAGATAAACTGTTAGTTAAACATTGGGTAGTTTGTTGACTTCGATGATTCCAAACCCAATCAACCTGCTTAGATGTTGATAGGTGTCCCGCCAGTATTGACATCAATACATGTAACAACCATCAGAATTGTTCAGTTACATTATGTCAAAGAATTATGCAACAAAATGATGACAAATAAAAACTATTTAGGTATCTGTTATCCTATTCTACTAACTTTCCTACTTTGGCCTACAGATTGTAAAAAAAAAAACAAATCTAAACTAACCCCATAGAGTAGGAAGAATTGATTTTAGATATACATTGAAAAAATTAAAACCAATACAAATGGGCAAGCTTACATCGTTGTAATTTACTGGTGCATTTCACATATAATTAACGTTGATTTTTTAAATCATATGAATGGAATTAGGTTAAAAATTAAAAGGATTAGAATATTAGAGTTGGCGCATGGACTCCATGGAAATACGGCGAGGGTGGTGCATACAGAATACTGCAAGATCGGTGGTGTCAAAGATAGCCATTTCAAGAAGATTGCAAGGGTCGGTGTAATGAGGATAAGGGTGGTTTTAGATTACAAAGAATTGTGTAGAACCGCTGAAATGTATTGAGATGATTATATATTGTAGAATTGAGGCTTCTATGATCCATCATAATTGTAAAAAGAGCTTCTGCGTAAATCACATCAAAAAGAAGCCCTCAGGATTTCGGATAATGAAAGCCTGGATAGAGAGAGAACCCACCTCCTTGATGTCTTTGTGGATAACGGATATAGTAGGCACCTTGGTCGAAAGGCTTTCCTTACTGCTTCCAAAAAAGCGTTTATTAAGAAAGAGCCTAAGGAGCGTCACCCACGTGTCCATCTTCCTTATATCGAAGGGACCACGGATAGGATTGATCGGATCCTTAGAAAGTTTGATATTCCCTCAACCTTCAGGCCCCTCAAAACCATTCGTAATTCCCTTCGGCCTGTGAAGGATCCTGTTAACACCAAAGACATGAAGGGTGTTTATTTGATTCCTTGCTCTTGTGGGACACCCTATATAGGGGAAACAGGGCGCTCCATCCACCAGAGAATTTGTGAACATGCAGCGGACCCGAGGCATGGAAGAACTAAGTCCTCAGCTTTAGCAGAGCATGCGGACAAGACTAAGCATCATGTCTGCATAGAGGAGGCCAAAGTCATTGCGAGGGTAGATCGGTACCATCATCGCAAGCTTAGGGAAGCTATTGAAATTGAACGAAGACCCATCAATCTCAACAGAGATGATGGTTGGAAGGTTAGTAGAAGTTGGATACCTGCCCTGTCGTCTTAGGGTTTCTTCCCCCCCCCACCCCGCCCCTCTGGTCATCCTAGGTGCTTTATCTGTGTGTGTTTGATTTAGTCTTTTTGAGTATATTTTTCGTTGGCATCGTTGTGTTCTCCTCTTTTTATTGGATTCCTCCAGTATCTGTTGATGACTTTTTTCGTTTTAGGTATTAATCGAATTTATTTTTTCCCTGATATAGGTTCTTTTCCGGTTTTAGTAGTTTATTATTTTATTCTTAGGTTAATTAGTATATCTAAATTATGATGTATCATTGGATCTAGTTTTAAGCTTATATAGATATATAGTATATCTTGAAATATTAAAATTCAATAATTTTTAAATAAAACATATATAATATTAACTTAAGATGAATATATAATTACTTATATAACTTAAAATTATTTCTTTCTAAGGAAGTAATTCAAGCAATAATAATTTAAAAGTAATTTTTAAATAACCATTAATATTAAGTTATTCAAGCAAATTAAAATTCTTTTAATATTCGCTCATTTATTTTATTCCTAAAATCTCTTATCTCTAGAAATATAATATTATAGGACTAGATTTAATAATATATATAACCTAAGTTATTTTTAATAACCATTAATTTATTTAAACAAATAAATTTCCTTTAATAATATCAGCTCATAAAAATATTATATTATTACTTATTGTCATAAAAATTAATAATTAGATTATATTTATCAATATAACCTAATTTCTCTTATCTCAAGGAATTAAAATATATTATATTATTACTTATTGTCATAAAAATTAATAATTAGATTATATTTATCAATATAACCTAATTTCTCTTATCTCAAGGAATTAAAATAGTATATTATTAACTTAATAATTAGAAAAATAATAATTAGATTAATTTTATTAATAATATAATTATGACCTTGGTCCAAATCAAATATAGCTGTTATGTAGCCGTTGGAGTCTCTGCTCAGTCTATTTAACTTGCTAGGCCAGATATGTTCCTTCAACTCATCCTGACGATGAACCACACAGGTTGGTTGGAAACACGTCGACAATGATCTTTTTGATGTGATTTATGCTGAAGCTCTTTTTACAACTATGATGGATCACAGAAGCCTCAATTCTACAATTATAATTTCTTTTTTAATTCTTTCTATTGTTATTTAAAGTTTTTATTATTTTTTTTCCCGGGTGGTTCACGTACATCCGTGGTCAAGGGGTGTAGGCTACGTCCACAAAATAACTAGGCCTGATCTCGAGGATCACACCCCTCGGCGATCACAGACCTAACCCCAAGGGCTTTCGCGTAGAATCGACCCTGTGACCTCCTGTTTTAGTGAGGCACGACTTGACCAGTTGGGCTAACCCTTGGGGCTTTTAAAGTTTTTATTATTATTTAATTAATCAATTAAATTTTTATTAATCAATTTTAATTCTTAATTGATTAATTAATTAATTTTGTTTAATTATATTATTGTATTTTATTTTATTTTATTATTGCTCTTAATTTATTTATTATTGTTATTAAGCATTTACCATTTTTCATGGTTTAACGTATTAAGCCATAATTGCTCCAATTAATTAATTAATCTTTTTTTTGGTTTTTTTATATTAATTATATTATTTTTATTTAATTAAATTTTTTTAATTAAAATTAAGTAATTAATTAAAATGAAAACCCTGATACTATGCTTCCAAAGGACTGGAGGGATTTATGTGTTTGATTAGGGGAAGCCAATTTCCACTAATTTCACTCCCATTGTCCCTCTTGAGGTTATGAGGAAATTTCGAAATCTCAATGGCCTCTCTGATTTTTCTTTTATGATAATTATCCTATCTTGCAATTATTTTGGTGGCTTCCAAACACATATGATGTTTTGTTTTGGAAGAGTGTTCTGCAAGGGCTGATGTATGGGATCTCTCATTCTTTATATCGGTCGCGTGCTCTTTTAGTCTTATTTTCAGAAATCAACCAGTTTCCCCAATATAACTATTGCCACAAGAATGAACACCAAACTGTGGATAATCTGGATCATGCCACTGCAAAGTATATTAATATTATTTTTAGCAATATTCTAATGTTAAAAGAGAAATTTTGTTATAACATAAATACAAAATAGTTTGATTAATAATATTTTTAGATAGTTTTCTTGTCGTAGCTCAAGTGGTCATGGTTGTGGAATGAAGTCTGAACTGAATATTTTGGGTTTGAATCTTGTGCTACTGCATGTAAACTCAAAAATCCGAAAGTTCTACCAAGTTTTACAAAATAAAGAAATAATATTTTTAGATATAATTATCAAACTATAAATTCTAATGGTTTATTTATTTATATTTATATTAACACAACCACATTAATAAATGTGGTTGATATATATGAAATACATCATTTTCCACCATTTATATGTTAATAAACATAATATTAACATTATTTATTAATATTAATATTAGTATAAATATAAATATTAATACTATTAATATTAATATTAATATCAATATCAATATTGTTGTTGAAGCAAGAGTCGGACCTGATGGGCAATAGAGTTAACTATCTACTCAGTGCTTAGGGCACCGAGCCAAAGGCTTAACATCTGGGTCACATGTTAGGTGTGGAGCCTGATTATCTTCTGTATTCAAAGGTCTCAATTGGATGTATACCCCAGGAATATTGTACACCCCTCCATGCGGGGGGGTGCGGGGGGGGACTTGTACCCCTCGTGGGGGTTCGGGGGGCCAATCCCCCCCTCATCTGGTGGTTCCATCGGCTAGTGGTCCCCTGGCAGGGGTTCGGGGGTAGTGCCCCCAAAGCTAAAAATAGATGTAAAATTACCTTATAAAAGTCTAGTAATTTCTAGTCAATCTAGGCCGTTCATTAGGTAGATGATCTAACGATAGAAGTTATGTTTAGTTTAGGGTTTTTTGCCCTAGATGGAAACTCCTCAATATATATGAGGGAATAGTATTGTGTCTATGTAGATCTGTATTCTGAGTGAGGAAGAGAGAGGAGATTAAAAGTGAAGAGGGTGTTACAACAGATCTGTTGTAGGTTGTATCTCTTCAGTTTGTTGGATAATATGATAAAAGAAGGACTGGCCATTTCTTTGTAGATGTAGCCTAAACTGGGTGAACCACGTATATTTGTGTCTCTCTTGTTTTATGTGTTCTCTGTGTTTATATTTCTGCAATATTTTATGTGTTCCATTTCTCCATAATATTTAATTTTCTAACACCACGGGCCAACACACATGACTATGAGACCTTCAAAATACCAACAAATGCCTGGACCATCTGATCCATCTTCGAAGATCTGACAGACAAGGCTCATATAAGAGCAAAAGAAAGCATATTCTTTGATTATAAAAATAGACCTGATGGGGAAATAGAAATACAAAATTCAGGTCCAAATGGGGGAATAAATTGCGCATGGAATCTGCTCAAAATCCACTGATTCCAACCTAGAGGTTAAACATGGACAGAAGATAACATTGTATTCGGACCCCGAAATAAAATACCACCATAATTTAGGTTCAGTTAAGGTCTGATATGCAAGGTAACCACCATGCAAGTTTCCTTTTGAAATCTCTAGGAGTGTCGCGAATTTGCTTCGCTACAAGTACGTTAAAGCAACACCTGATAGAGCTAAATATTCGGTAGAGAGTTCAGTTTTCATTAAGAGTGCAGAGTGAAAATTGACTTTTGCCCAATAACTTTGGGGATGACGAGTTTTGGTTGCAAGTTCCCTCCCACAGCCCCGATAACCATGCAACACTTCACCATAAAAGATCGAACTTCCCCTGATACCTTTAGTCAAAACACTGTTAGTTTCCCTTTCTTTGATAGAGCTCCCTATTCGCATTCACCTGTTTGAGACACACTTCCCTCAATCTGCCTTGGGGTATCTCTATCCAATCATAAATTCTATTGCTCTTGGTCCATTGCACACCCTCATTAGCAAGTAAGTCTACTACTTTGTTAGCAATGCGGCAAAAATGAGTAAAACTTATGGTTCTCATATTTTGCAGGTGAGAATGAATTCCTTGATATACTTGTAGAAGCTACCAATGTTTCGAGACTTTATCTAGAGCAGAACGATAGAAAATTCTCTTAACCAAATTAATAATCAATTTAGAATCAACTTCAATTATGGTATTCTAAAGATTTGAGTTCTTCAATATTTCTAGACTTTGCTCAAGGGCCATAAGCTCTGCCATATTTTTAGTGGCTTTACCCAAAAGGCTATGGAAGAGGATTTTTATGTAACCATTTTCATCTGTTATTACTCCTCCATACCCCGCCACACCTGGGTTTCCTTTAGAGGCCCCATCTATATTGCATTTTAAGAATCCCTAAGGGGGAGACTGCGAGAAATCCTTATCATAAATTATATGGCTTACATTCTTGTTTTTGCCTTATGGGGTAAGCCCCTCAAGGCCGAACTGTAGAAGAATTTGTACATCCTTATCTTTAGGTCGGTCTTCAGGGGGTTTTTAATGAGGGTCCCTACTATCTCCTTGAGCTATCTTAATATGTGAGCCATGATGCTTTGGGGAGAACCTTTCCTATTCTTGAATATTCTGTTGTTGCGTTCTTTCCAGACATCCCATATTAGAAAGCCTAGAACTAATGCCCAAGCTTTGTTGATTGTTTCATTGTCAGAGAAATTTCTCCTCCACTTCTTCAGAGTGCCGATAATGTTGCCCAATTCCCTATCTCTTCATCTGATTATTGAAGCTACTTCGTTCCACAAGGTGGAAGTGAATGGGAAGATGTTGAGTAGGTGATCCATCGTTTCTTCTTGTGATTCACATAGTTGGCATCTGGATGGACTATATACCCCACATTTCGTAAGATTCTCCCAGGTAAAAAATATTTAATGTTGCACTAACCACGTGAACAGTTTGATATTTAGCCAACTTTGGTTTTGCCATAGGTCCTTCCATACCCCATCAGGGTTTGGGAAGTCAAGTCCTAAGGCTATACGCTTGTCCACTTTGAGGTTAAAGTTACCTTCATTGTTATTGCCCCATCTCAGCTGGTCTGAATTAGCTGAAGTCAAAATTTTTCTTTCTTCCAGGATGTCCAATAAAGCTTTTGCTTGTGCCTTTAATGGAGAGTCCTCACTGTAAACCAAGGTCTTCCATGATCTCCATTTCTCTTCCCTTCTTTCCAGATCCCAGAAGTATTTTACCCTATGTAACCACTTGTTGTTAGTATCGTTCTTGAGACTGGTGAATTCTTCTTTTAAAAATTTAGGTTCTTCTGCTAGTTATCTTCCTAGAACCAAGGAAAGTTTCCATCTCTGATTTCCTAGAAACTATGTTTCTGTACAATGGCTCTATTTTCCCAAGCTTTGTTTCATGTGTGGGAGCCTTTGATGAGCCCATAAATTCTAATTTGATCCTTGTCTTTCTAATTGATTGCATATTTATGTTTTCAAATTTGGGCCCAAGGGGAAGTTGAATCTTCTAGCTATCTCTACCATAGCTTAGCACACAGAACTTTGTTTAGCATTTCAGGATCATTTATCCCCAAACCACCATTGATGTTGGGTTTACAAATCTTTTCCTAGGACACCAGGGCCCATTTTTCTTTTCTTCCCCTTTGCCCCAAAGAAAGTCTCTTTGGATATTTCTACATTGCTGCATGAATCCTTTAGGAGCTGGAAGGCCTGAAAACATAAAAATGGGTGTAGTTTATAAGACAGCTTTTGTGAGCACTAGCGTTCTTGCTAAGTTCAAAGACTTATTAGTCCATTTGCTAATTTTTCATGTAGCTTATTAGTCACCAGTTCCCAAATTGTCTTGCTCAGCTGTTTGTCTATTAGCGATACTCCTAAATATTTGGATGGTAACAAATATCTCTGAAAGCCTAAAATTCTAGATATATTTCTTTGAATAGCAATGTCAGTGTTAAAAAGGAAAATATTTGATTTCGAAAGGCTTACCTCAGTGCCTGCAACCATTACAAAGACTTTTAGGATTTGTTTGTAGGCTAGAGCTTCCATCACCATAGGTGCACCCTACAGCATGGTATCGTCCACAAATTGTTGATGGGTTAAAGCATCTCCATTCGTGGTGAGTTTGACACTATGGATTTTGCCTTCTTCTTTGGCTAAATTGATAGCTTTTTCAAGCCCTTCCATCATGAGAATAAAGAGGAAGGGTGAGAGTGGATCCCCTTGTTTGAGACCTCTTGAAGGGTTAAAGGGTTTGGATGGTGAGTGATTTACTAGTATCGAAAAATCGAGGAAGTCACAAGGCCATAACCATCGTACACAATTATGGTCAAAGCCATAAGCTATAAGAACTCTTCTAATGTAATCCCAACTTAGCTTATCATAAGCCTTTTCTAGGTCAAGTTGCATGATAATACTTGCTTGCCTCTTGCTTTTAAGTAAGTGAACCACCTCATGATCTTGAATGATATTGTCGAGAATTTGTCTGCCTTCCACATACCCAGTTTGTTCCACATAAACAAGAGTCGGAAGAGGGGACTTAATCCTATTGGATATTATTTTGGAAATGATTTTGTACACCACATTGCATAACTCTATTGGTCTGAATCTATCTAGTGTCATTGTATTATTTTGCTTGAGGATCAAGGATATGAAAGAGGTACGGAGGGCCTTCAATACAATTTTGTTTTTCCTTGAATCCTCCACCATATCAAGAATATCCTACTTGACAATTCACCAACATGCTTTGAAGAAGTCAAAATTGAAACCATCTGGACCTGGAGCCTTCCCATTTTGCATCTCTTTGATAAATTCACAGACCTCTTCTTCATTCACAGGCTGAATGTGTAGAGTGTCAATTGTAATTGGTTGAGTCAAAGGGTAGTCTGCCCGGAAACAATGTAAAAAGATGTAACTAGGGTCAACCCACGTAGGGATCACGTGCAAGGAAAGGTTATAAATAGAGCGTGGCTCTATGAGGGAAAGGCAGTTCTTTTTGGTATGAAAAAGGAATGGGTTCTTGAAAATAATATAGTATGAAAGCATCTGTAGGTCTGAGTGAAGGGTTAGGTAGGAAGTAGAGGCTCTGTAGTTGTGTTTGTAGAGGCCTATATAGTCTGCGACTGTGTGCGGACCCCTATAGCTGAGTGTGCAGGGAGGATCTGGATGTATTGGAGAAGATTGTTAATAACGAAATGTTTTCTTCTATTATTCTATATTATCATGCATCTCTCCTTATGGTTTATCTTTCTATATCTAGTTAGTGCGTATGTGATGAATGTATGTGAATCTAGGTTCATGTTGTACACAAATAAATTATGTTGATTAATGTTTGCTTAAAGACCTTGTTGAATAATTCTAACTACATCCTTCAAATAGAATAGCGCACAAATAAGAAAATAATAATCACTTTGGATCAATGCAAAGGGCAAGTAGCACGTAGTTATAGAATAATGTGTGAACCTTCCAGTATAGATCTAGACATCCCTAGGGTGCAGAAACTTAGTTCCAACACCCTCCCCTGCTACCTCGGGTGAGACCTCAATCCATGCTCCACAGGTTGTTGCTGAAAGGGTTAGTAGCTCGGAGATTTGTTTGGCTACATAGCCCTTGCAAACCTGGGTCAAGCCCAAACAAGCCAACAAATGGTCCATTGCCAGGACTGAGATCAGCCTAAAGCGTGTTTAGGTGTCGAACACAGGGACCCAATAGAGAAAGAACGTTGAAAAGTTTGAGAAAACTAGGAACTGTGATATATTAAGAATAGCAATGGCGAATACAATTCAATTACCTATATTTAAGGGAGCCAGAGGCAAAGACCCAGAACAATTTTGGTTTGTGCTAACATTAGTATGGGATGCGCAGCAAGTCGTGGATGATAACATCAAGAAATCCATCTTAGTCACCGCGCTATAGGACCGGGCACTAACATGGTACATGAAGTATTCTAGCACCAACCCAATAGTGGGGATAGTAGATATCCATACTGAATTAAAAATGGAGTTTAGCCAACCAAATACGAAAGCAGAGTTGGTCATAGGATTCAAAGATATCACGATGATGCCTAGCGAGAATTTGTGGGAATTGGATCAAAGGTTGAAAATCACCATTTGCGAGGCCAATATGACCCTAACAGATGCACAACACTACACTTGGTTCATTACATCGTTAACACCATATCTAAAGATGGCTTTGTCACAACAAAAGATCTCAACCCAAGCAGAAGCACTAGAAGCAGCAATGTGGCTGCACAAAACCTCGGTACAGGACCCATGGTTGGGATATCAGTGAATCCAAGCATAGGTCCAAAATTTATGTTTCAGATACAAAATTTAAAACGTGACCAAACGCCACATGTAGAAATCCGGGAGGAAGTATGGTGCATCAATTGCAGAGGCCAGGGACACGATATGGATCACTCTCTAGTGTCGGTGAATTTTGTGGTCACACGTGAACTGACACCATTACGACCAGAGGTGCAAATAGGGCCAAGCGTGGTCACCCCATTCTAGTGTGCAATCTGTCAGGTAGGAGGAAAGCACAACACGAAAAATTGTCATCTATTACCGAAACCCCACCAGACCCCCCACCATCTTTGTTGTAATTTTTGTAGATCAATGGGTCATGAGGAAAGGGATTGCCATAGTTATCGAATGTTGATGGACCAGGCACCTACCTATAGAATACAAATTAAGGGGCAAGGTCAGGGTCTAGCCATAGCAATTGGGCATGGCAGGTTCACAGGATGAGGGTGAGGATGTGGCAGAATGGGACTAGGAAGGGGTCGCGAGTAGCTAATCTATTACAACTGCAGAGGACCAGGACATTATGTGGAAGATTGTACCAATCTAACCCAAATATCATGTCCATATTGTGAGCAACTCAATAATGAGTTGCTAGAATTCCCCATGCTAGTAGCACAGATTTGCGAAAAAAAGGCAGCACCTCCTACAATAATGAAAAACATGTAGATGATGAGATCCGAACCCCATGACTATCAACCCACGGTAAACAGGATATTGCTACACGATGTAGCTACAAGAGAGGATGATGGGAAGAATAATATGGAAGCTAGGGAAAGCTTCATGGATGTCTCTACTCGAGGTAGTAGGGATCCACCTGAGTCAACTCAGGATCCCTTGATGATAACTACTTTCTTAGAGACATGCCTAGAACTGTTTCATGATAACTAGGCCATATGAGGGTTATAGGAAGTGATTAATAGATGTGTGGGGTGGGGTGAACCTTGCGTAGTTCAAAAAATAGGAAGACACGCATCATGAACGAGTCAAGAAATGTGGCTAACAACGCAAATTGGTGACTACGAAATGGATCAAGTCATTCTGGACCTGGGTTTTGATGCAAACGAATTGCCTAAATATACTTGGAGCACATGGGTGAGCCTACACTACGATGGTATCCTATCCAATTGTTGTTGGCCAACCAACAGAAGAACTTTCCCATGGGAATGCTGCAAGTGGTTACAGTAGACATTGACAACGTGAGTACCTAGACGAATTTTGAAGTTATTGAAATTATGGACGAACATAGTTTGTAACCTGGGTTGCTAGGGATAGACTGACCCATTGACATGAATGGGGTTATTAACCTCAAACATAGGAAGATGATGTTCGAGAAGAAATCGCGTCGGGTTCTTGCTCCACTAGACCCAATAGACAGACCACACTAGACAAAATCGGTGTGTAGCAAAGAGAGGGCCAATGTATTAGACAATATCTACCAACTTGTTGCAACAGAGGAGTAGAGATTCTCATGGGTCTACGCCAATGATTCAGATGAGGAGGACGAATGATGACACAATAGGGTGATCGAGGCAACCACCTTACACTGTAATATGATGACAAAATCCCTGTATTGCATTAAAGTTTAGAACTTTGAACTGCCAATATATGATGGGCTGACAGTAGTAGAGAACTTCCTGGATAAGTTTGAAATCATGGTACCAGAGTACCAATAGTTCGATGCACTCAAATGGGCATTGTACGTGACACTGGTGCGATGGTGGGATACCCATGTAGGAACCTTGGAAGATTAGTGAAGCTGCAGGTGCATGATGCAAATAAGATTTGGGGAGCCCAAGCTATGAATAATGGTGAAATACAATGGATGAGATGATCCACACATGCACCTAACCTGTTGAACCCGAGATTATGGAGCGGAGCCTGAACCATAATTGGTGCACCTATTTTGACATACCCTGGATGTGATTCCAAGAAACATGTATATGGAAACAAAGCTCCAGCATGACACTCGTGAATGGGATATCATATGCGAAGGGTTTTGTTGAATTTTCTCTTTGAAGACCAATGGATGGACATTGTGGATGATGCATTACAGCTAGTGAAGGCTGCCATATTCAGAACACCACTGGAACCAGCAAAAGTTGGGCCATCAGACTGGTCGAGATAATTGAACCAGGCCTTAGCATGTTATAATATACAAGCAGAAGATGATGAGGATGACCCGCGGAACATCGATATACTAGAATCTGAAGGGAATTGTGAGGTGTGCGGTCCTCAGATAGAATATCCAGACATCATGATGCCATTAAAAACAAGGCAAGTAAATATCAGTACAGAGGAAGAGCCAAAATATGCCACATTTGGGGATTACCAGGATGACCCCACGATGGAAAAGGTTATCGAACTACTCCACGAATACCGCGATTTATTCCCTACAAAAATAATGGAGTTAAAAATAATTCTAGCAGACCTCGGGATGATGAAGATAACTTTGAAGCCAGATGCGAAGCCAATAAGGCAATGATCCTATCGATTGAATCCAAAATACAAATAAAAATTATGTGAGGAATTGGATAAGATGTTAGTAGCAGGAATTATTGAACCGATTGAGGAGTCGGATTAGGTAAGCCCTATGGTCATACAAGAGAAGAAACAGAAGGGGGAGATCCGCATCTGTGTGGATCTGTGAAAGCTCAATGATGCTTTTGTTAAAGATCCGTTCCCAATTCCCTTCATAGATGAGGAACTAGAAAATGGGGGTGGGCAAGAAGCATACCCCTTTACGGACGGGTTCTCCGAGTACCATCAGATCAAGATCGCACCCAAAGATCAGATCAAGACAGTGTTCACTACTGAATGGGGTTGTTTGTAGTATATAGTAATTCCCTTTGGATTGAAGAATGCACCCGTGATATTTTCCCGCATTGTGGCAGCCGCATTCAAGGAGTTTATCCACAAATTCTTAGAACTCTGCCTGGATGACTGGACCGTCTTTGGCCTGGTCAAGAAGCATGTCACGAGCTTACAATTAATGCTGGATACCTATCGATGACACCAGATTGCACTCAACATAAAGAAGTATACTTTTCTTGTCCCTTCTGGGAACTTGCTAGGCCATGTGGTTTGTAAACAAGGACTGATGGTCGATCCAGAAAAAATCACTATCATATTGAATCTGCAAGTGTTGTGCAGTGTAAAGCAGCAATGCACCATGCTAGGACACACGGGCTACTATCAAAAATTCATCAAAATCTATGCCTAGATTACAAATCTGATGGAGTAATTTTTGAAAAAGGTTGCTACTTATTACTTGAATGAGGAATGCAACAGAAGCCTAGAGACGATTAAGGAGAAAATGGCTCCTGCTCCTACATTGGTTTTCCCAAAATGGGACATCGAGTTTCATGTGCCTGTGGATGCATCTTGTATCGCACTCAGAGTAGTACTCACTCAACTAGGAGTAGAGGGGCTAGACCGTCCAACTGCATTCGCAAGTCACAGATTGTCCAAGGCAGAGAAGAATTACTCCACTACCAAGTGAGAGGGGTTAGTGATGGTATACATGCTCCAAAATTTCTGTCACTATCTGCTCGGAGGACATTTTAGGATGTACACAGATCACTCTGCGCTCAAGTACCTAGTGGATAAGCCTGTGTTGGGGGGGCGCATTTGTCGATGGTTGTTGTTGTTTCAAGAATATGATTTTGAGGTTGTTGTAAAACTGGGACATCTGAATGTAGGTCCAGATCATCTGTCCCGAATTGAGACAGGTGAAGAACCAAAAAATCTAGAAGAAGGACTTCTAGACGCTCAATTATATGTTGTGCATATTACAGATGGCCACTTTGAAGATATAATCCACTTTTAAACTATGGGCACTACGCCACAGGGGTATTCTATCTAGCAAAAGAAGGAATTGTTGATACACATAGCAGATTTTACCGTAATTGTAGGCCACCTCTATAAGGTGGGTAATGATGAAATATGGTGCAGATATGTACCCGAATTCGAGCACAGACAGATCTTGGCCAAAGCACATGGAGGGGTTGTTGGCGGACATTATGCAGGCTATGACACAACCTAGAAGATTCCTCGCACTAGATTATGGTGGCCCACTCTACATCAAGATTCGAAGGCATACTATCAGGCCTGTAATGTATGTCAATGGACGGGTAAGCCATCGCAAAGGGACAAAATGCCAGTTCAGCCACATATGATGCTACAACCGTTTGCGAAATGGACGATTGAGTTCATCGGGCCTATTGAACCATGAGGAAAGACAGGCACGTGCTATATCATCACTGCGACGGAATATTTTACCCAATTGGCTGAGGCACAACCAATTAAAGATTACACAGCAGTGACAACGAAAAAATTTTTGTTTGAAAACATACTGACTAGGTTTGGCTGCCCCAAAATTCTCATGAGCGATAGGGGAACACATCTTTTCAATGAAACTATTAGACCAGGCAGTAACTCCTCAAAACAAATGAATTCATGTTACTCCTTTAGGTTGGTCTTTATTATATACTTGAGGGAGGTTGTTCACTTCATATCCGATGACTATTCATATCTGTTATTATTTATTTATATTGAATTTATTTATTCACACAATCCTGATGATTAGGTGTCAACATTCCACCCCTTAATCTGAAGGGATTTTGGTGAGTCCAAGCATCATTCTAAATCATTCAAGCTTCTCTCTTCAAAGTGCTTTGGTGAAGATGTCGGAAATTTTCTCATTAGTGGAACAATGATGGAGATGGATTGTTTTGGCCTCAATGTGATGTCGAATCAGATGATATTTGGTATTGATGTGTTTCGTTTGATCAAGGAACTTTGGGTTCTTGGCCAACTTTATTGCAGAGGTATTGTCAATCATGAGTGGAGTTGATTGTACTTGTTTTACCTGAAAATCATCAAGAATTTCACTGAGCCACACAATTCCTTTTGTCACTTCAGCTGCTATGACATATTCTACTTCTGTTGTGGAATCTGCTAGAACTGATTGTTTCCGTGATCTTCAGGAGACATCTCCTCATCCAAGACTCATAACATATTTTGAAGTAGATACCCCAGTTTGTTTGTCTCCATCAAAGTTTGAATCAGAGTATCCAATCAAACTGAAGTCGTCCACCTGTGTATACTTGATTCCAAAGTCTTGAGTTCGCTTCAAGTACCTTAGAACTCTTAGTGCAACAGACCAATGTCCCTCACAAGCTTTTACATAAACCTAGAGATGATTCCAACAAAAAATGAAATGTCTGGTTTGGTAGTAGTTAGGTAGTTGACACTTCCTACAAGCTGTCTATACTTTGTTACATCCTCAAATTATTTTCCTTTAATAGATGTGAGCTTTAAGTTTTTTCCATTAGAGTAGTAAGAGGATTGCATTTTGTCATGCCAAACCTATTCAACAGATTTCCAATGTATTTCTTTTGAGAAAGAAATATGGACTTTAGATGTTGGATTACTTCAATACCAAGATAGTAGTGAACATAGCCCAAATCAGTATTTCAAAACTTTTCCCCAATTCCTTCTTTATGGATGCAATGTAGCTTTCATTGTTCCTTGTCATCAAAAGATCATTTACATATACCACAAGATATACAACTATTTTGCCAACTTTCTTGACAAATAAAGTTTCATCATCAAGATCATAATTTTTGAAATTGGGTTTCAGAAGATGCTCAGTTAGTTTTTCATACCAAGCTCATGGTGCTTGTTTGAGGCCATACAAGGACTTCACAAGTTTGCATACTTTATGTTCATGTCCTTTCACAACAAATCCTTCAGGCTGGGACATAAAAACATTCTCTTTTAGATCTCCATTGAAGAAAGAAGTTTTTAAATCCATTTGATGGACTTTCCAACCGTTCTGAGCTTCTAGGGTGAAGAGTGTCCGGATGGTAGCCCATTTTGTTGTGGGGGGAAAAGTATCATGATAATCGACCCCTTCCTTCTATGCAAAACATTTTTTCACAAGCCTAACTTTGTGCTTGTCAAGTGAGCCATCAACTTTATACTTTTTCTTGTAGACCCACTTGCAGCCAATTGGTTTGGTTCCTAATGGATGACCAACCGGCTTCCAGGTGTCGTTCTTTATGAGGGAGTCATACTCCTTTTGCATCACTTATTTACATTCATCATGAGAAGAAGCTTATTTGAAGGAAGTTGGTTCAAAATCTGTAGACAAGTTCAATTCACAATCATAAGAAACATCCATATCAACAGGTGAATTAGAGTCATATACATCACCTCCATTTTGTTGCTTTGAATTTCTAGTTCCTATCTTTCCAACCCCATCAGGATGATCACTTTCAAGTGTCTTTTTTAGCCACTTTGGTGGACCTTTCTCAAATGGTCCAGGCTCCTCCGTTGATTGAGTTGGGGCTGAATCAAGATTGAGTCTCCCAATTCCACATGTTGATCTAGTATAGGAATCCCCCCGTCAAGATGTGGAATCTGATTATCAAATTCTTGAAATGATTTTTCTTTTTCGAATCTATCCAAGTGATCAAGTTGCTGCTCAACAACATTATCAGTTTTGGATAATTCAAGAAAAATTACATCTCTAGATACAACAAAATTTTTATTGACTTCATCATAGAGATGGTATGCTTTGGAGGTGTTTGAATACCCAAGGAATTTACACTTACGACTTCTAGCACCAACTTTGTTTCTATGTATCTTTGGTATTAAGGCATAGCATGTGGAACCAAAGACCCTGAGATGCTTTATCGAAGGAACGTGCCCATACCACATTTCATATGGAGTCTTGTTTCTAATAGCATAAGAGGGACATCTATTCTTTATATATGCAGCACATAGAATAGCATCAACCCAAAACATTATCTTTACATTTTTGAAGAAGAGCATGGATCGTACCATATTTGAGATTGTCCTATTCATTCTTTCAGCTACACCATTCTGTTGGGGATTATAAGGCATAGTTGTTTGATGTTTGATCCCATGTTGGCACAGATAGTTTTCAAATTCATTTGATGTGTATTCTTTTCCATTATCAGTGTGAATAGACCCAATATGAGATTTTGCATCATTTTCAATCCATTTATGAAAGTTCTTGAATGTTTGAACAACATCAGATTTGTTCTTCAATAAATAAACCCAACACATTCTAGTGTAGTCCTCAATAAATGTCATCATATATTTATTTCCATTTGTAGAAGGAACAAGCATTGGACCACTTAAATCTGAATGAATGAGTTCAAGTTCTCTGTGTGCTCTTGAATGTGAATCGTGAAAGGACTATTTGCTATGCTTTCCTAGAATGCAATCATCACATTGCTGAAATTTCCTAGGAATTGTAGGCAAACCAGCAACACCGTTTTTCTTCAACAAGCTGAGGTTGTCATAGTTCAAGTGTCCAAGTCTAGCATGCCATAGTAAACTTAATGGAAGTGTACCTTCTTCATGATGAGAATTGTATGAGAAATGTTGTGCACGAGCGAAGGTA
Source organism: Pinus taeda (assembly GCA_000404065.3). Taxonomy (NCBI): domain Eukaryota; kingdom Viridiplantae; phylum Streptophyta; class Pinopsida; order Pinales; family Pinaceae; genus Pinus; species Pinus taeda. Next base: position 114,505 of record APFE030876198.1, on the reverse strand, counting down.
CCTTGCAGCTTCAAAAGCCTTTCTTCTTCTATTCCCCTCATGAAAAGTGAGTGGTCAGATGTTTTTCTCACCTCAAGCTTGTCATCAAACATATCAATGGAGTGAACTTGGTGGTAGATGTGGACCAAGAACAACAAGTTTCTCTTCAGTTGTGGTAGATAGAGAACATGATGTAGAAGAAAGTTTGGAAGACCAAGCAATTGAACCCTGATTGTATCAAGCCCTGATGGCTTGATTTTTGATTGGTCTACAAAGTATACTAATCCATCAACATTGTTTGTAAACTATTCATAAAAATATTTTCTATGAGTCATGTGGTAGGTTACTCCTAAATCAAGCAACCACTCATTTTCCCAAGAAGCAAGTTAAGCATTAAATAAATATTCATTTACTCCAATATTACATTATACCACAACATAGTGAGAAGATTCAGTTGCTTTACCTTTGTCTATATCATCAATTTTACATTTTTGTTGGTTTCTTTGCTGCTCAATTTTGTGCCATGGTAACTTCCATGTAGAGGCATCATGCCATCCATTTCTTTTGCAGTGTATGCAGTGTAAATCTATCTTTTCTCCTTAAGAGTGTCTGCCCCCCCTTCCTATGAAATATCTTCCTCTTCCTCTTCGACCACCTCTTCCTCTGGAAGAATCTTGAGTAGGTTTATTTTCTTTATGAGCAAGGCACATAGCCTCTTTAGAAGATTTAGGGGCTGTCTTCTTTCCAAAAGCTTTCTCTCTTTCAACAAACTTTTTCATAAGAGTGTCAAAGGTGATATCTTTGAGATTTCCATTTTCTTGTAATGAATTAAGATAATTGTAGTAAGTAGGATAAAGTGCCTTGAGAAAAGTGATAAGAGGAATATCAAATTCAACCTTAGTGGATTTGATATCATGCATTATAGATTTTACCTTAGATGTAAGAGTAAGAAGATCATTATTTTGCAATTCAAGAGTGAAGAGTTTAATCATGAGTTGAACAACTTAAAGTGCAGAATGTGAGTCATAGAGTTCTTTTAGATTTTGTAAGGCTTCAAAGGAAATTGAAAATGGCGAAATATGGTGACTCACCTCTTCATTTATAGATGTTGTGATTAATGCGTAAGCTTTGTTGTTCTTGTTTTCCCAAATGGTGAGCTCTTTGTCTGAGGTAGGATGTTCTGGCTCTTTGTCTATGTCTCCAACACAATCTGTTCTCCACAACTCATTGAAAATGAGGGTGTGTTTTATCATGCAAGACCACTCGGGATAGTTCTCCTTGCTAGTGAGAACTATTCCCACAATGGATATGATTGAATGCATTGTAAAATATTTTCACTACTGGTGTTAAAGAAAAACTGCACTATAATGGGAATATTCTGAAAAAAATGCAATTCCATTAGTAATATGACAGAGTTGCCACTACAAAATTATTAGTTGCAGAGCAAGAAGTGATCCATCGCACTCAGAGTGGCATGCAAATAGAATCAACTGCATTAAATCATATAAAACAACAAGTAATTTTTGCATGAGTTCAGTCAGTTTCACGTCCCCATGCTGATCACTTTCAAGACTATCTTAGCCATTATTTATTCTCTGTATTCTTCTTTAACTTGACCATCGTCAGCGCATTTGTATGGAAGGGTGTACTGGAGCAGCGTACTGGAGCAGCTGCAATGTACTATATAGGAGGATAGGCAGCATCTACTCTGTGAAGAATGTGGAGGGCTATTGTGAAAATGAAATGTTGCTCTGTGACAAATGTGACAGAGGTTACCACATGTATGCCTTCACCCTATTGTGGCTAGAGTTCCCGCAGGAAGCTGGTTTTTCCCACAAATACATTCGCTGATAACGAGTTTACAACAACTACTTGAGAAACGCACATTACATTTTCCAGTTGTGTGAGACTCTCGTATGACAGATCCGACCCATACTCCTATCCATTCTGATTCATATTATGATCTGAATTTCCATCAGTAGATTGGGCTAATGAGATTGAAACAACCAGAGCAATTTCAATCTCATAATGGTCAGAATTTGTCAAAGAATTCCAGCAGCATGGAATGAGAAACGGAGAGGTAGTCCAAGAGATAGCACAAGAGATTTGGAAACAGAACCTGCATAGGGCACCACAATGAAACACTTTAGCACTCCATCCTGACACATGGCAGAGATGGCCTTCAGTCTGCTCAGCAGCACGATGCTCAAGAGGGGAATACGATGCTCAGGGGAATATGAGAATAATTATGCAGTAACAAAATTATGCAGTGGGCACAACAGGACATTATGTAGTAGCGATTATAAAAAAATACCACATGGATAGTATGGAAGAGATCCCATAGAGCACAGAGAATAGAGGGACAAAATATGGCATAAAACTGATACAAGGAGTTACAACACAAAAGCTAGTTTTGGGAGCTGACTCTGCTACCATGTCAGACCAGGCAGTAACTCCTCAAAACAAATCAATTCATGTTATTGCTTGAAGTTTGTCTTTATTATATACATGAGAGAGACTATTCACTTCATCTCTTATTATTTATTGACACTGATTTTATTTATTCATCCAATCCTGGTGATTAGGTGTCAACAGAAACGATCAGCACACTCACTGAGGAATTCCAGATCTATGACCAATAGAGCACGCACTACCATCCACAAGCGAATGGGACCATGGAGGAAGCTAACAAAATTCTAGAGACTGTGCTAACAAAGGTCTACAATGCGCAACGAAATGATTGGGATTTGCACATTCCTGTCATGTTATGGGTATACAAAACTACATGCAAGAAGCTAACAAGCTAGACACCATTTCGATTAGTTTATGGCAAGTAGGTTGTTATTCCTATGGAATATATTGTGCCTAGTCTATGGATCACAGCGATCACAGGTATGGCAGACCGTAGGGCCCTAGAAGAATGGCTCGTACAACTAGAAGAACTGGAGGAGGAATGGTTTTTGGCTGCCTTCCATTAGCAGGTATAGAAACAATGTGAGAAAGCATGGCATGATCATCATATCAAGGTGCACACCTACAAGGAGAATGATTTGGTCTTGCTCTATGACAGTAAGTTCGAGAAATTCCCAAGAAAACTCTGCATGCACTAGTTGGGACCCTATGTCATCAAAGAAGTTACCAATGGAGGCACAATTCAGCTGGCTAAACTCAATGGAGACCCATTCCCAAGAAATTTGAACAACAGTCACCTAAAGCTCTACACAAGTGGGCCAATTGCCTGACTAGCCAAGGAGAATACAGTCTCATCACTATAACTAGTTGAAAGAGAGCGGGGGACGATAAAGCAGTCTGGGGGACAAATGTGCTAGTACCATGGTACGTGAGCATTTTACCAAACACAAGGGTCACGATGGTGCAAGGAGGCTCACGCAGATGCGCTGATCGCAATGATGACCATCGATATCACTATTCATAACAAGATATGGGCAACAGGGCAAAATGGAGCGAGCGACGGCACATTAAGAGATACAATATGAACCAGATATGGAACAAGAAGCCACAGATTCCAAAGAAAAGGTTACACGAGTGGGAACCAGTAGCAATCATTGCATTGGAATTTTGCATGGCTTATAAATTACGAAGGGGAGTCCACTCGGTGCCCTATAGCTTGAAAACATCGATGGAGCTATTCATTTTCTATGCACAGGGTATGTGTTTGATGGTAGTAATCTGGCTGATAGAGAAGCCAGATGTTGTGAGGAGTATACTAGTGACCGATGCGGGCATCCTGCAGGCTGCAGCATCACCAATAGGAGATGTAGCAGAAAGAAGGGAACACGAAGCAAAATTGGTTCAGAGGCTATTGTCTTGCCCAGGGGTAGGTTCGCACACACAAATAGAACAATGAAAGGATGAAATATGGTGACCATGGGTAGATATGCAGTTAGTAAGTCGCTCTTAATGTCCCTCGAAGATTGGGATCTTCTGGAAAGCACCCAGGGTGTTGCAAAATTGCAACACAAGCTACAACAGATGGTGCGCAGGGCTAGTACGAAGGTCAAAAGAAGTTGCGGTAGTATCGGGTGGTAGCTCCCCTACTCATGCTAGACTCTTCGGAGGGGGTGTTCTGTGTTAACCGAGCAAAGCAGAATGAGCATCATCGGTTGCAAGATGGGGTAGAAACACTAAAGCAGGAGACAAATGCAACATTGTAGGAGACAAGGAAGGAGTACCAGGACGTCGAACATCATTTGCATGGAGGAAAACCGTAAAGCCAAGACCAAGTGTCTATTTGCATCAACGAGTGATTCGGGATGAGTCGCGATGATTATGTTGGGGGACTATTGTGTAGCGGAAGCCCCACGCAATGGTTATAGGGCATGAAGCTAGACATTTTGCGGCAAAGTTCGGATAAAGACTCCACTGAACACGTGAAGCAAAAATTGTAATAGGTCGAGTAAAAGAGTAGTCCTCCCAAAAACAACGTAAAAACACGTAACTAGGGTCGACCCATGAAGGGATCAAGGGCTAGGAAAGGGTATAAATAGAGTGTGGCTCTATGAGCGAAAGGTAGTTCTTTTTGGCAAGAAAAAGTGATGGGTTCTTGAAAGGAAGTTAGTCTGAAAGCATATGTAAGTCCGAGTCAAGGGTTAGGTAGGAAGTAGAGGCTCTGCAGCTGCGTGTGCAAAGGCCTAGAAAGTCGACAATTATGTGCGTAGACCTCTACATTTGAGTGCGCTAGGTGGATCTGGATGTATTGGAGAAGATTGTTAATAAAGAAAAGTTTGCTTCTATCATTTTGTATTATCATGCATCTATCCCTATGGTTTATCTTTCTATATCTAGTTAATGTGAATGTGATGAATGTATGTGAATCTGGGTTCATTTTGTACACAAATAAATTATGTTGATTAAATTTTTGCTTAAAGACCCTGTTGAATAATTCTAACTACATCCTTCAAATATAATAACACATGAATAAGAAAATTATAATCACTCTGGATCAACACGAAGGGCAAGCAACATGGATTTATAGAATAGTGTGTGAACCTTCTAGTACAGATCTAGACATCCTTAGGGTATGAAAACCTAGTTGCAGCACCCTCCCCTACTGCCTCGGGTGAGACCTCAGTCTGCACTCCACGGGCTATTATCGAAAGGGCCGATAACTGCGAGATTTGTTTGGGTACATAACTCTTCCGAGCCTACGTTAGGCGTAAACAAGCCAACACCTATTTAGATTGTAATTATCCTCCTTTTCCACAAGCTTCAGATTGTGCTTTGTGTTAGGACATCGTATTGTCCCTTTTTGACCATACATTTTGCTATGATGTCATCCTTTTCAACCTATAATTAAAGTCCTTGTTATTGTTTTAACCCAATTATTCCAAAGGTAGACAATGTTTCTTCTCATAACTATACGTTTAATTATTTTACATATAATTACGCTATCTTCATAGTTAATCATGAATTGTTAGTTGCTGAACAATTGAAGAATGATGTGCAGTCCACGTTGCTAAAACTACCTGGAGTTCGCAATATTACTTTTGCAATTGCTAAAACAGTAAGAATGATGCACAAATCTCGTGGCTGAAACAATTGTGATTTGCATTCTAGATTTGACATCAACAGAAGAAGATCACCGAATGAGTGGCTACACTCGATATAATGAATATGATCAAAATAAAACATTACTATAACAACATTTTGTTGATGGGAAACTGATTTCCCTATTTTTGTATATTGGGTAAAAATAGAACTTACAATGTAATCTGTTGTAATAGATGTCTCCTCTTTAAAAAGAGGAGACATCTACATTAGAAGGGGATGAACAAATTGCAGGGAAGGCTTAGTTGAAGGAACAAAACTGGAATTCTTTTTGTAATATGACATATTGATGGATGAATAAAATCTTCTCTTGAACATCTCTGTCTACTTCTTGTCTCCTGGGGAATCTTGTGAGAAGGATAGGGCCCACCTTCATCACAAGATTCACCCATTATATGTTTGCAGTGTGTTAAGTGTGTCTTTTATCCATACCTAGTTAGCACTATTGTTTACTGAATATTGTTTATACATTTTTGCTGAAACACTGTTTTGTTTCTAATTGATTGCTACATTGTTTAAATTTATCTACAGTCAATTCATGAGTGTTTCATTGGCAATTGAGTTTACAGAGTTAGTTGGCAAGCTTGATAATTAGAAATAGGTGTTGAAGATTCCTGCTCTGGGAATAAGGTCCTGTTCTCTATTACAACATAACCAGTGCTTTCCTTTGCAGATTAATTCTTTTCATTAGATTACTCCTTGAATGAAATTAAGCATTCTTTGGTAGCTGTTTACAATAGAGTGTTTTTGCTGTAACTCAGAGTGGAGCTTCAGTTTGCTTGAAGCAAGACGTGATTAATTTTTACTACAACTTTTATTTCTTTTAGGATTGAGTACATATAGTACGTAGTTTCCTTTGGAATAACCAGACGTCCCTGGGTTGACAATTTATGTAGCACTTGGTTGTTTAAATTAATAAGAAATTAAAGTGACCAACATTTTGGCACTGTTGCCGGGGAAGGCAATCATAGATTTTAAAATCATTAATGACTTTATTTTAGATGCATATGATGCATGAGAGGATGCAAGAAAACTAATCCTACCAGTGGCATGGGCAAAGGAAGAGGAGGAAGAAAAACTTTTGTTGATGAGATTATCTCAAAAGCTGAAACTTTTTAGAGGTTAAGCTCTCGGAGGCTGCAGACTCAGCACTCTCTCCAAACAAACTACGAAACAGAGGAAGTAGTGGGACCTGAAAGTGTTGGAGAGATAGTAGAACATAATAAGGGACCAGTAGAAGACATTGAAGAACCAATAGAAGATATTGAGGGGCCAATAGAAGTTGAGGAACTAGTTCAGGACATTGAGGGTCCAACGGGAAGTGTTGAAGATTGGCCAAGTGCAACAGGGGAACAACCAATGGATGGAAACAATGAAGGAATCTTTGGTGGGAGACATGGAGAAGGAGAAGGAAGAGGCGAGAATTCTCTCTCCACCTTGGAATTCCCTATTGGGGATCTTCCCAAAGGCGCAACTCCTATGAAGAACATACCACACTTAGCATTACCTAATTTCCATGGTTTATCATCTGAAGACCTTGATGAATTTCTTTTCGAGTTTGATATATTGTGTAGAAGTTATGATTATCTTACCAATGCCCAAAATTTGAAGTTATTTGCAGCAACATTAAAAGGAAATGCACTAAGATGGCTTATGACCCTATGAGGTCATGTGATCACAACATGGGAGCAAATGAAGGAGAATTTTCTGGCCAAATATCAAGACTATTGCTGGACAAGAGAGAAAAGGGAGGAACTATTCAAGATGGTTTAGAAGGAAGACAGAAATTTGGAGGATTTTGTGGAAAGATTATAATATAATCCATGAAGATCCGATCACCCTAATGTAAGTAAGGATATTCTTAAGACAACATTATTGAAAAGGGTACGTGATGACTGTTTAGACATGTTAAATATAGTTGGTAATGGGGATATATCTAACGAATCATATGACGAAATTCTCAACCTTTGTAAGAGATGTTCAAGAGGAGCTACAAATAGACCAAAAAGTAGGGATAGTACATATTCATGAGTCTAAAAATCAGCCAGTGGGGGAGAAACAAGAGCTAAAATAGGTAATCTACTTGAAGAATTTAAAACTGAAATGTTAAGTTCTTTTGCTTCACAGATTGATACCTTGTAGGTTGAAAGGAAACAAGAAGAGGCAGAAGCTGCTTTGGCTATCTTCTGTCCTAAATGCAGAGAAAAGCATCCACTAAGGGAATATCCATTAGACAAGGTACCAATTTGCACCATTTTCAAGAGGGATCATGAAACTCAACAATGTCCCTCTTTACCAGGAATAAAAGTAGCCTTACAACCAACTGAGGAGGAAGCTAAAGTAGTTTATTTGCTAACACAGAGGAGGCAATGGCAACCATCAGGACAAGGTACGAAGTCTATCATGCCATTTAATCATTGGAACAATTATCCTTCTTTTAATCAAGCAAATTACCCACCCTTCAATCAAATGCAATATCCACCCTTTAACCAAATGAACTTACCACCCATGCAACAAGCAAACCCGCCCTTTGTAGACCCTGCAATGTGGACTCCTTGGCCTCCACAACAACCTTATTTTAACCAATGGAACCCAAACTAGAGAGCTCAGCAAATACCGTTTCCAAACCAATTTCCTCAGTATCAGCAACCTCTCTCTCTACCATAAGGTGCTCCACCGAATAATCAAATAATAAGACCCTAACTAGCTATACAATCGAACCCTAATCCTAATAATAATAAAGCTGTGCAAGTCATCGATATTCAAAAACAACTTAAATCTTTCATTCTCTCTGTGCAGTATAATGATATCCATTTATGATCTGGGAGAATAGTTGAACCTATTATTGATGATATTACTTCTTTTGACTCTGACAAAGAAGAGACAGAAAAGGATAAATCATCTAACCAGGGTGTTGAAATAGTCAAGCCACCCTCTAATAAAGTTGCTGAAATAGCAGAGCCAACATTCCCTGAGCGTTTCACTCTCACTAAGACACTTGAGCCACCTACTTTTAATATTCTAGGGGAATTGCAGAATCTTTATGTTAAGATTCCACTTTTACAAGCACTCAAAGATGTACCAATTTATGCCAAAACCATCAGAGACATTTGAATCAAGAAACCTAGTAGGAAAGATAAAGATCCCCTTACCGTTCATATCATGGGTGATCTAGCTACTTTAATGTCGAGAAAAACTCCTCCTGTATAATATGTTGATACCAGTCATCCTACGGTCACAATACAGGTTGGAAAAACTATTGTTTCGCGAGTTCTAGTAGACTTAGGTGCTACTATAAATATTATGACCCTTGAAACTGCACAACTATTACAGCTAAAAAATGTAATTAGAGAGACACCAACCATCCTAAAGTTAGCTGATTGTTCCACAATCAAACCAGAAGGGGTGATTGAAGACCTGATCATTTCAGTTGAATCCTGGAACTACCCAGCTGACTTTGTTGTATTACAGACTAAAACAAGGTTGGGGGAGCATCCACTGATTTTGGGGAGGCCCTAGCTTGCTAAAACAGATGCCTTTATCAGTAGTTGATCAGGTTCAATGACAATTTCTAATTAATGTGAAACTAAGCAACTCACTCTCTACCCTCATGCTACACCTATGATTAACAATGATAATTATGTATGATTAGACTATGAGGATAATGACAATCAACCGATTTTAACTATTGGACAAGCCTTAACCTTTAAAGACACCACAGAGGATGAAGTAACTAGTAATTTTATTTCTGAACCCTCCTCGGTCGCCTCTGAAACATATAATCAGTTAACTACAATTTTGGAACCTGAAACACGAGAAAATCTTAAATTTGAAAATTTACCTCAAACATCAACTCCTATCTCCTCTAAGAGCATAACAATAGAAATCGAACCTGGCAAAACATTGAACATAAACCCTAACTTGACAGATGCTGAAACACAACAGCTAATGAAGTTACTTCGTGAAAATAAGGAAGCATTCGAATGAGACTACATAGATATGAAGGGGATCTCCCTTGAATTATGTACTCATTGTATCTATATTAAGGAAGGATGCTAACCAGTTTTTCAACCCCAACAGTGAATGAGTCCCAATCTAAGGGAAATTGTTAAAGAAGAGCTTCAAAAATTCTTAATGCAGGGTTTATATACCCCATATCTGATAGTGAATGGGTTTCTCAATTGGTGATAGTACCTAAGAAAAACTGTAAATGGAGAGTGTGCGTAGATTATAGAGCCTTAAGAAAAGCCACTCAAAAAGATCATTTCCCCTTGCCATTTATTGATCAGGTGCTAGACAACTTGTTGGGGAAGAGACTCTTTTCCTCTTTAGATGGTTTTAGCGGATATAACCAAATCAAAATCGTACCCCAAGACCAAGACAAGACAACTTTTACTAGTCCTTGGGGAACTTTTGCCTATAGAGTTCTCCCATTTGGACTGTGTAATGCTCCAACAAAGTTTCAAAGAGCGGTGATAGGAATCTTTCCTGACATGCTTAATGACTATATGGAGATATTTATGGATGGCTTTACTCCTTACGGTGTGACCTTTGAAGATGCATTACAAAACCTTGAGAAAGTACTTAAACATTGTATACAAGCTCACCTTTCCTTAACCACTAAAAAATGTCATATGATGATGCACAAAGGAATCGTATTGGGACACTTCATTTCATTCCTAGGGATTCAAGTTGATCCATCCAAAGTGCAAGTAATTCAGACTCTTCCTATCCCTAAAACAAAAACTGATGTAAGAAGTTTTTTAGGACATGCTGGATATTACAAAAGATTTATCAAAATTTTCTCTATAAAAGCTTCTCCTTTGTTTGTGTTACTCGTGAAAAATGCTAAATTTAAGTGGACTGACCTCTCTCAGAAAGCATTTGATGAACTTAAACATTAGTTGTCTATAGCTCCTATTCTAAGGGGACCTCATTGGGCACTTCCCTTTCATATATCCTTTGATGGTTCAAATATTGCAATTGGAGCTATCTTGGGGCAAGAAGAAAATAATCTTCCTTATGATATCAATTTCATTAGTAAGAATATGACCCCTTCCGAGCTTAATTACGCAGTTACCAAAAAGGAATTTTTAGCAGTCATTTATGCTATTAATAAATTTCGACATTACATTACTAGTTACCCTACTTTTGTGCATACTGATCACTCAACGATTAAGTATTTAATGAACAAATCTATTACAAATGCCCGAGTTGCCAGGTGGTTATTATTACTACAAGAATTTGACATTACAATTGTAGATCGACGAGGTAAAGAAAATGTAGTTGTTAACTTCATTTCTGAGATAAAAACTGATGATAATACTCCAATAGATGATTCCTTTCCTAATGAATACTTATTTGCAGTATCTTCTCACTCACCTTGGTATGCAGACATTACCAATTATTTGGTTGCAGGGAAGTTACCATCACACCTATCACATAGGGAGAAAAGAAATATCATTCAACAAAGTGCTTGGTATAGCTGGATAAGTGAGTATCCTTTTCATATAGGACTTGATCAGGAAATTCAGAGATGCATTATAGAAGATGAGGTTTATGATATATTGAAGGCTTGTCATGATGGCCCTTGTGGAGGGAATTTTGTTGATAAGAGAACAACACAAAATCTCTGAATGGGGTATTGTTGGCCCTCACCTTTCAAGGATGCAAAGAAATATGTCAGGGCCTGTGATAGCTATTAGAGAATGGGTCAACCTAATCATAGAGATGAAATGCCACTGAACCCCTAGGTAATACTTGAACCCTTTGAAATATGGGCTCTAGAATTTATAGGACCCATCAATCCTCCATCCAGTCAAAGAGTTTAAATATTGGTTTGTACAAATTATATGACTAAATGGGTGGAAGCTAAGGCACTTATTAGAGCTAATGAAGAATATGTTTTAACCTTTCTATTTGAAGAAATTTTTGTTAGGTTTGGAGTAGCTAGAGAACTAGTCACAAATGGAGGACCTCCTTTTAATTCTCATGGTTTTAAAGCTACACTTCAAAAATATCATATTAATCATAAAATGACTACAACTTACCACCCCCAAGCCAATGGTTAGGTGGAAAGTACAAATAAAGTCATAGAAGCAATTTTAATAAAAACAGTGAAGGAGGATAGAAAGGATTGGTTTCAAAGGCTGCCTGAAGCTCTATGGGCCTACAAAACTACCTGGAGGAACACTACAAGTTTTTCACCTTATGAATTAGTTTATGGAAAAAGTGTTGTTTTTCCTGTGGAATTTGAAATTAAAACCTTAAGAACTGCTTTAGCTGTTAACCTTGATTTGAATGATGCACAAAAATCTAGGTTGCAGCAGCATTAGGATTTGGATGAAAAGCGATAGGATGCCATCCATCAAACAACTATGATTCAATAGCAAAGAAATAGGTGGCATGATAAAGTTATTAAGTATAAGAAGTTCCAAAAAGGTAACTAGGCTTTATTGTATGATCCATGCTTTGGAAAGTTTCAAGGAAAATTACGAACAAGATGGCTGGGACCTTATGAGACAGATAATGTTTTTCCCAATGAAACAGTAAGGCTCCTAACTATTTATGATTCTAGAACACCATTGTTAGTGAATGGGTATCGGCTCCATTTGTACCAACAACCTATTTTGAAAGAGGATTTTAAGGCCACTTGCATGGCAGATTCACATTATATCCTTTTGGGGGAGCCTATTGCCCCTCATTGCATTTAGTCTTTGCATTATATATTTTTCTATTAGATTATATTTCTTAACTAATAATCCTTGTCAAGGGTTTCCATGTTACAGTTTATTATTTTGCAGGTCTCAGATTGGGAGGTTGGTTGAAAAGAACAATTGTATTGCAAGTAGGATCAAGTTTCATTTTGGGAAACATTATCATCTCACTTCAATTCACAAGTCATTCCCCCACATTACCTTTCAGAAACATCTCTTTTTCCCATTGCTAAAACAACAACTTTTCCCCACTTTTCCCGTTGTTGAAACACCAATTTTTCCATTGCTAAAGCACCAACATTTTCCATCTTTCCCTAAAACACCAATTCTTCCCATTTTTCCTGTAATTGAAGCATTAATTCCTCTCAAAAAGATGAATACATATTACTTTCCATTGTGAGAATCATCTATTGATCCTTATAATTTTGTTCTTTCACTACCTCCTCTTATGCTTATAAAAATCCTTTCATATAAATACCCTCATATTTCAAAACCCTTTTCCATAACTATTGGTGATCTACTAGCGACAACATTATATTTTCAGCATTTCAATCGAAGGTAAACATGAGGTATGCATTTTTTATGTGTAAATATTAAACTATAGTTAATGAGAAGATTGTGACATGATTGCCACAATTTTCGTACATTCAAACTTATCATTTTAGCTGTAGTTGGGGGGGAATACCAAAATTTTGCAATCATTTCACGATACACCAATCACCGTCATTTTTTTTACCATGATCATGTCTTGTCACCCCATCTATATCCTATTATGTCACAACCTCATTTGTAAAATTTACTCTGTTTTGGGTGTGGTAACTCAGCTATGTACTATGCATTTTACTGAAGCTAGTAACTATGAGAGGTAACGCTATTCGAAATGAACCCGGCTCAACAACTCTATTGGAATTACACCCCGAAGTATATCAGATTTTTTAGCAGGTAGGTTGGGTAGATTATTTTCTAAGGCTCCAGGGATTTAATCCTCAGCAAGTCCTTGAATTCGCACGTAATCTACAAGAAGGCTACTCTACTATTCAAGGAGTCCGAATTACAATAATAGAGGATGATATAGAACAGGTTTCAGGTTGACCGGCTAATGGAATTCGATGGTTCAGTCGTAACCACATCATTTTGAATGCACAGTAGGAATTTCTTCTACCTAGAGAGAAGGTCGAGCCTAAAGGCAGGGGTTTTGTGCTTCATTCATTACCACCTCCATGGCTAATGGTTGCACAGTTTGTCAAGTACTACCTCACCTGCAAAGGACGTTACCAGGTAGTTTATCAGCATGATTTTGTGTTGTTAAATCATTTAAGACATGGTCATCTACTAAATATGCCATACTATCTACTTGGGCATGTAAATAATATGTTACATTATTCCATGAATGCGAAGTACCCACTCCTTTCCCTCACTCACCATCGTCTTGTTCAACTTCTAATTCAGAGCGGCTTTTCCTAATAGAATCCCCCTCCCCTTAACAACCCACCCCAAGAAGTTGTTGAAATTCCTCAACTAGTAGTCAAAAATCCTCAGGAAACTACTGAAATTCGTCAAGCAGTAGCCGAAAATCCTCAAGAAACTACCGAAATTCCTCAAACAGCAGCTGAAACTCCCCAATTAGATGTTGAAAATCCTTAAAAAACCCCTGGAATCTCTCACCAAATTGAAAATCCTTTTGCACAACAACCAGGGAGCATCTTTGACTCCCCAAAAATTCCATCACCCACAACAATCAATGCAATTGACCCCTCCACTGCATCAACGCCGCCCCATAATTTAGCTGAATCATCCACTCCCACTATCCATATCCCTGTTGATGATTCAGGTGACAACATTCTCATTGCTAAGCTGAAAAGAAGAATGCAAGAAAAGGCTGTACCCCTACCAAAAAGACGAGTAAGGGCCTCAACTAAAGAAGCTACTACTAATGATGACCCTCCTACCCTAAATAAAACTACTCATAAAAGAAAAACCGTTCTTTTCCCTGCCTTTTTACCTCAAAGGAAAATGAGGACGTCTTCTGAAGTAGCAACTGAGAACACCACCCTAAATTACCCACCTATTATCCTAAAACCCCATACCCCACCATAGCCCCAAAGCCCTGAATCTTTACCTACCTCACCCTCGGGTACTGAAATGAAAAATGCCCATAATTTTGTGACATCATTCCTTTCAAATAATGTAGGTGCCACACAAGAACCATCTACTGATTCAGTAGCTACCCCACAAGAACCAGCTACTGATCCATCAAAAGTAGATACCTAAGATGATGTATAGCATGTAGCTGCCCCACAAGAACCATCTATTGACTCACCAGGTGTTAAACAAGAACCACCTGTTGATGAACAGAAAACAAATGATCTAGATGTAGTTGTCCCACAAGAACCAGCTACTGACTCAGCAAGTGCTACACAAGAACCACCTGTTGATGAACAGAAAATAGACGACCTAGATGTAGTTGCTGCACAAGAACCAACTAATAGCTCAGTAATTGCTACATAAGAACCACCTGCTGATGACCATGACCAAGATGTAGCTGCCCCACAAGAACGGACTACTGATTCAGCAAGTGCTACCCAAGAACCACCTGTTGATGATCATAAAATACATGACCAGGATATTGCACAGACTGTAGCTGTTACACAAGAGCCAGGTACTCAGTCAACAACTGCCACATGAGAACGATCTGTTGATATGCAAAATTTGGATTCTTAGGATGATATAGTTGTTACAGAATCAACTGATGATTCAACATATGCCACACAAAAACCAACTATTGAGCCTGCAGATAATGAAGTTGTTATGGAATAACAACCCTTCCATCCACTAGAATCAGCTACAGAGACTGTGACTGCTACACAAGTCCCAGTCACCTTGGCTTCCCTTCTACAAGAATATGAGTTTCTGAAATCAGAGCTTGAGGTTTATAAGTAGGAATTAATAATGGCAAGGGAAGCCTATGAAAGAGAGCTTAATTTGTATACTTTAGCTCAGACAACATCTAGAGCTGATAAAAGTGTAGAGAAATATCGATATAATGAATACATGTGCAGTCAATGTGCTAATATTTATCATCAAGCTAGTTATAAGATAGTCGAAGTCCCATTACCTAGAGCCAGTCCTGCATTTACTGCTGTTATAATTAAAAAGGAACGCCCTACTGTTACACAAGAACTAGCAGGGCCTTCAAAGATTTTTGAAAGAGAAGTGAAACCATAAGTATCACGGCCTGCTCTGGTTGTTAAAGCTAAAAGTCCTATACCAAGGCCTACAAAGATTGTCTCTACTCAAACTGAACCTCGCCCTTCAAATACTGTCTTCACTCAGACCTCAAGCTCTAAAGCACATATGGATATATGGAAGGAGTATGTTATGTCACAATAAAAGTATTGCGGGAGCACAAATTATCATGTCAGAATCATATTTATGCAAATTGGGAATTTTTGGAATAGTCTTGTGCGTAGCACAAGGGAAATAAAAAGTTGAAAACTAGATTGTCTCTCATCTTTGATCTGGTTCAAAGACTATTGGCCACCAGGAAACCATCCTTTAATTATTCTATGTTTCTAGTAGAATGCCTCGTATTCTTCCAAGTAAAGGCTATCATAGATGGATGACCTCATGAGGTATCTACACGTCAACAATTTATTGAAACTTTCACAGAGGCATCAATCAGTGAACAAAATTTACTATGTGAACTCTACCTCCATAATGAAACCATGTCTGAGGATAGAAAGCTTAATCTGATCCCTCTAGTTGGTGACATTCAAATTAGAGCCTTTGTCTCTTTCCTGGTCAATCAGCTCACGTGGCCAAATGCCTTCCTTTCAGCAACACACAATGAAGACAATCGCCTTCTGTGGATTCAATTCAAGCCACAAAATGTTGTTATTTTCATTGCTGAACATCATCGGGTTTTAAGGGAACCAAGAATGATCGAGCATATCAAAGAAGTACAAGCAGTAGTCTTAAAGGATTGCGAACATTATGTCAAAACAAAGGGAGCTCTTGCCTTACAAGCAAACAACCTATTTTGGGAACATTGCCCTAAGGAGAGAAAGGAATATCATCCCTTTAAACCTCTTAATCTTCAAACAATAATTTCACGGCTACCTAACTATGTCAAATGCATTCAACAATGTGACCAAAAATGGTTGGGATATCATTTTCACTTCCCTCTTCTATGGTTTCTAGCACAGTAATATAAATCTTACTTTAGGCTGTCCAAAAAGGAGGAGCTCGCAGAGATTACATAATGCCCATGATTTCAGAGATTTGGTTGACAACACCTTCTATACTTACAGTATAAGTAATTTGCATTGTACATCCCAGTACTTGGACTCAGACTCAGAGTAAAAGTTGCATGAGGACATGCAACGCTTTCAGTTGGGGGGGATGTTAGGACCTGACATTGTCCCTTTTTGACCATACATTTTACTATGATGTGATCCTTTTCAACCTATAATTAAAGTCCTTGTTATTGTTTTAACCCAATTATTCCAAAGGTACACAATGTTTCTTCTCATCACTATATGTTTAATTATTTTACATATAATTACGCTATCTTCATAGTTAATCATTGAACTGTTAGTTGTTGAACAGTTGAAGAATGATGTGCAGTCCACATTGCTGAAACTGCCTAGAGTTTGCAAGATTACTTTTGCAATTGTTGAAATAGTAAGAACGGTGCACAAATCTCGTAGCTGAAACAATTGTGATTTGCATTATAGATTTGAAAACAACAGAAGAAGATCACCGAATGAGCTGCTACACTAGATATAGCGAACATGATCCAAAGACAACATTAGTATAACAACATTTTGTTAATGGGAAACTGATTTCCCTATTTTTGTATATTGGGTTAAAATAGAACTTACAATGCAATCTGTTGTAATATATGTCTCCTCTTTAGAAAGGGGAGACATCTACATTAGAAGGTGATGAATAGATTGCGGGGAAGTCTTAGTTGAAGGAACAAAACTGGAACTCTTTTTGTAATATGACATATTGATGGATGAATAAAGTCTTGTTATGAACATCTCTTTCTAGTTCTTGTCTCCTGAGGAATCTTGTGAGAAGGACAGGGCCCACATTCATTACAAGATTCACCCATTATATTCTGCAGTGTGTTAAGTGTGTCCTTTATCCATACCTTTTTAGCAGTACTGTTTACTGAATATAATTTATACATTTTTGCTGAAACTCTATTTTTTTTCCAATTGATTGCTACATTGTTTAAGTTTATCTACAATCAATTCATGAGTGTCTCATTGGCGATTGATTTTACATAGTGAGTTGGAAATCTTAATAATCAGAAACAGGTGCTGAAGATTCCTTCTCCGGGAATAGGGTCTTGTTCTCTGTTACAACATAGCTCGTGTTTTCCTTTCCAGATTGATTCTTTTCATTAGATTACTCCTTAAATGAAATTAAGCATTCTTTGGTAGCTGTCTGCAATAGAGTGCTTTTGTTGTAACTC
Organism: Pinus taeda; assembly: GCA_000404065.3. Taxonomy (NCBI): domain Eukaryota; kingdom Viridiplantae; phylum Streptophyta; class Pinopsida; order Pinales; family Pinaceae; genus Pinus; species Pinus taeda. The sequence goes on along the minus strand of APFE030876198.1, from coordinate 96,757 downwards.
AAAGTGGAGCTTCAGTTTTCTTGAAGCAAGGTGTGATTAGTTTTTACTACAACTTTTATTTCTTTTAAGATTGAGTACATTTAGTACATAGTTGCCTTTGAAATAACTAGACTTCCCTAGGTTGACAATTTATGTAGCACTTGGTTGTTTAAATTAATAGGCAATTAAAGTCACCAACACTTTGTTATGTCATTGATGATTTGTGATCTATCTAAGAGAGGCTCCTCAGCAATGCCTTGGAAATGTTGAACCACTGCCGCTTCTATTTCTTTGTGGGTATTAAGTTGATTTCCTTGAGCATATTTGATGACTAAGATCCTACTATGAGACCTGTGATCCATGGTGGATTTGTGAAAAAACCTTGTGTTCCTTTCTCCTTATTTTAACCATTATACCCTTGATTTCCGTTTGCAGAAAATATCCTCTTGCACGCATAATTCTCCCCATTATTGTTGAAGGTGTTTTGCTTGTTTCTTTCTCCCCACATTGAAGCCATCTATAATGAGGATCTTGTTGATCTCGTGTAGCTTCCATACAACAACATTTTTGGATTCAAAAACGTTTCCAAATTCATTCTTATTCCAATATTTAAGCTTGTGTTTGATATGTTTCAATCTTTTATATAGGAGGAACATTTTAGTGCCCTGAACATGCATATCCTCTGTCTACCATTTTCCAACATCCTTGATGAAGTTCGGATGGGTGAGCCAAATGTTTTCAAACCTGAAAGGTCTGTTTCTTGGAGTTCCTATGACACTTCAATTTTGAGTAGGCCAATGATCCGACCCACCAAAAGGAAGTATCCTTGCTGACAGTTTAAGGCCTGTAAGGATAAGGTCTTCCGAGATTACCCAAGGATGTATATATAGGCCTACATATGCATAGAAGTATGGCCCTACTTCAAACACCTTGTCTTTATCCTCAATGTTTGTAAAAACTATAGTGAAGAAACCCTTAGATCCAAGGTGCAACTATATATCCCACTTAGGTTTCCAATGATTCTTCATCCATGCCTATAAAGCCTTCTTTGTAGGCCATAACCCCATGAATTTACAAATTATTGTATAGTTCGCCATGTATTCCTGATGCGCTTGTATCACCGAGTCACTTAACACCACTCAAGGTATGATGGTTGCCTTAGGCTTACAAGGTCCAATCTGCTTTTTGGTATCATCATTATGATTCTCTCCTTCTATTTCCTTTCCTTTACTAGCTCCTTCCTGGTATTTTCCTGCACTGAGTGCCTTCGTTTTCCTGTTTCTTTTATCCTGAAACCTCGTCTTCAGCCTCCTGAGGTTCCCTAAATCTATTAGATACTGCCTAAGTATAGGAGGGAGCGGAACTCCCCCCTCTCACCTCTCCATGGTGTCCAACACTGCTCTTTTGTTTCAAACCATAGCTCTTCTCTCCTCTGCCACTAGTGGCTGAATTGTTTCAATTCCTCCTTAATATCAATATTATAATATTAATATTAATTAATTTAACTGTAATAACCTAAATTAATAAGTCTAAAATATAAACTAATAAAATTTAATGTAATGAATGTAAAAATTTTAAACCTAAAATAACAAACATAGATTTTATAATAAAATAATAAACATCATTTTTAAATTATACCATAATTTTTTTATAACTAATTTTCATGACTCTTATCACTTGATAAATTGCACATAGATAAACTCAACTTAACTATTATACAAAATAGAATATAAAGTAATATAGTGATAATGACCATCTTCATATACAACAAGGGAGTGATTGTCGTACTCGTAGTCCCTGCCGAGGTGCTAGAAGCATGAACAGTGCCATATATAAATCTAGTTTATGTTTCACTTATGGATTTTATAGAGCTTCTTGTACTCGTTCATAGGTATATCCTATTCCTCGTCGCCTGGATATATTGATGACCTGGAAAGGACCGAGACAAGAAAGTGACTTGCTTCCGAAGGAAGAAAAACCATAGTACTCAAAAAACATGTGCATTGTTCCAAGTTCGTTCTTTTTAGTTTCAAGGACATAACCAAGAATATTTAATTCAAAAAAGGAAATGTATTCTTGATTTGTGGTAGTTTATATTTATCTTGTGAGGTACAATCACTGAACTAGTGATCCAACAATAAGATTTTTGTTGTTGATAAAATAAATTTCAGTGGCATGAATTTATGTTTCTTTTAAAATCCAATTGTAAGAATTTATTTCTTTTTAAAATAAAATCCAATTGTAATAATTTATGTTGATTTTAAAATAAAATCCAACTGTAAGAATAGTTTTTTTATGGGCAATCCATCTAAGAAAGAAAGTGCATAACACTTTTATGATTTATGATTGCCAGTCTAGTGAGAGCATAACACTTTTTTGATTGCTCCTTAGCAGTTATGTTAGTTTGATGATATCAATATCTATGTTCAATTCCCTACAAATATCAATCATAGTGAATTCCTTTCAAATATCAAGCATAGTGAAATTAATATGCGAAGCTTGAATGCTTGCACAACTAACACCTCAATGTAAAATAGCAGTACAATTCAAACTATAAATTCAAAATTCATAATACGCCATTAACATTTTTGAGCAGATACCAAGCAGGCTATATATGCAAAACATTGCATCCCTAATGAAATCAATGGTTTCACAGAAGTGAAATGCATATACATTTGAAGGATTACTGCAAAAACGGTGCGAAAACAGTGCAGAGAAATCCTAAACAATGTTAAACATCAAGATTGTGTAAGCCCATGAAATTCTTTGGGCCCAAAAAATGTCACGACCATACCTATCAAATAAACATGGACCTCAAAGGCTAACAAACTAAACTAGACTTCAAAAACTATAGTGGTTCACTTCTTTGAAACTGTAATGTATAGAGGTAAAGACAAACTATAATGTATCAAACTAAACACAAAGATTTTCAATAAAAGGCCTCTAAGACATAGTTTATACTATAAAACCAATCCAAAATTCAGACATAGTTTATAATTTCAAACCAATCTAAATTCCTTTTCATGAAAAATGTAATAACATTTTATGTTATGGACTCATGCTAACGTAAAATGGAATAATGCTAATCTAAGGAATAATATTTTAAAGAAATAGTATTTAAAATATAATTTATATTTGTAATCATGGAGACTTTGGTTTAAGAAAATGCAATAGTTTAGATATGTCTTTCACAATATGAGGAGGTAGTGAACTTTCTCCACCTCCGGCACTAGAAAATAGTATAACTAGTCCATGTAGGAGAAGCAAAAGCATATTTAGAGCAGCATTAAGTGTTACATATTGCAAAACTAGATTTAGAGTAGCAGTAAGTGCTACATACTCGTTCTTCCATATAGAAATGATGCTCCATGAGATAGTTCACTTGTTCTTTGTTTCAGGGCATGTTTTGCTTATGAGTTGATGAGAAAGCTTTTATTCCAAGTAATATAGTTATACAATCACACTAAAATATGTCAGTGGCAGATGCTTAGATCAAGACATATACAATGAGCATGTATGCATTACATTAATTTGAGATAGAGGCAATTATTTTGAAACAAAACGTACTTGAAGCTCAAACTATTCATTTGCAAAGTAGAATTCTCTTTCTGATGTTGACATATTAATTATGTTTTTGATGTTGACATATTGATAAAGGAGGAAAGCAGGAGTAGGAGACTTGAATCATTGAAAAAATTCAATTTGAGCATCAGTATAGATGCAAATATCAAAAGAAAACATAATTTAATTCTAGATACAGATCAGAAGACATACCATAGTAAAACAGTACAATTGCAAAAGCTTTCTCGAAAAGCTGAAAGCCCCAGATACATCTACCAACTGACAGAGTTGTCAGATTGGGGATGGTTCTTGATAAATGACTATTTTTTTAGATCATATTCACGGATTTGCGAAACTCGATATGCAAATTAACAAAATTTTGGAATGTTAAATAATGAATCCATACAGGTTAGGATCGTTTTATAGATGAGGAATGACCTGTTATAGAGTTTTGTGAACTCAATGTTTCAGAGTACCAAGTGAGTCCATCATAAGGGGATGCGTCAATAGATATTCTCCAGATTTTAATGATTTATCCAAGAGATGTATTTAGGGTATATATAGGATTTTTAAAGAAAAGATATATGAAATTTGGTCGGACATTATCTTATTAATTTTTCATTTATTATTATTATTATTATTATTATTTAAATTAATTTATTGATTGTTTAAATTAATTATTAATTAATAAGTTAAAGGGATAAATTGATTATATAATTTATTATCTATTGAATTAATTATTATGTTTATTAATTTTATATAAATTTAATTATTTAAATAATTTGTTTAGTTAATTCATTAATTTGTTTAGATGATTAATTAATTAAAAGTGTTGACACCTAATCCTCACGATTGGGTGAATTTATGTAAATAATTAAATTAGGAATGTGAACAGTTATCAGGAGATGAACTGAACAGTCACACCCTTTTGTATATAACAATAACATACCTGATGGAATAATACGAATCAATTTTTCTGCATAATGGAGTTACTGCCTAGCCTGACATGGTATCAGAGCCAACTCTTTGTTTTAGCTCTTATGCTCCTGTAACTCCTTTGTCCCGTCCTGACATGGCATAGTCCTGAGTTACCTATGCTCTCTGCCCTGTCCATAATGCGCTGCCTCTGCCATATTCCCTTCCAGTGCTGCTCTGTCCATAACGTGCTGCCTCTACCATATTCCCTTCCAGCACTCCTCTATCCATAAAAGCTACTTTGGGACACCACACAGTGGACAGGGGGTTTTGATTACTGTTACTGCGTTTTTTTGTGAGAACGATGGAACACTAGAATACTGGCATGTTGAGCGCTGAATGTTCTAATGTCTTAACGCTGACTGTTGAAATAATTAAACGTTGGCCTGGTCATGGTATATGAAATCGCTGTGTGTTTGAATGTTGTCCATATGAAATTGCTGTGTGTTTGAATGCTGTCCATATGAAATTGTTGTGTGTTTGAATGTTGTCGATATGAAATCAGTGTGTTTGAATGCTATCCATATGAATGTTGTCCAGTAATCATTTTGTATTTTTTTATAAAAAATGGAATTTTGGTATCAAATTGGTGCAGCGGAATTCGCTCATAAATCATGGGCTAATTACTACATTGCAAGGTTGGAATGTTTGTAATATTTGAACACAGATCCTTGTGTGTTGGTGCTTAGTAAGGCCGAGAGCTGATATATCACTGGTCATGGTATATCTTTGTCACTGCGTGTTTGGTGCATTGTGTGTTTGGTGTGTTGATGCTATTCTTGAATAAAGCGAGTCTGTGCATGATTTGAGAAAATGCATAACTTCGTTGAATAGTTAAGTTTTGCATTCTGCTATATTGGATTCCAGAACACCATGCTATGACAACCAGCATTGAGTTCTAGAGCGTTTATTTTTTTTGTTGAAGGGGTCATATTTCTATTGCGTTGGAGGTATGTAATGCACTTTGTATATAAAAGCGTTTGGAGGTATTTTAATATACTTTGTATATAATGTGTGGTGTATATACCACGTTGTTGGGCTACCTCTAGAGCCTGAATTGAATAACAGTCGTGATAATAAGTAGCACTTCCTTCGGTCGACTACATGCATCGGTCAGTGGCAAATGCCATTGTGTGAAAAAAAAACGATTCCTTTGAAGAGAACACATCAAATTTTTCTTCAGGATTATTGTGAATCTGAATCTTGGCTACCATAGTATTGTTTTCATAAAGCTATTTTCAAAGTGACTAACATAGTTAACGCTCTTGCGTTTGACTGTGTTTAATATATTGTTTGAGGCCATAATACATTTTGATATTAGAATCAATTTTCTTTTAGCAGTAGAAGTTTTTTTTTTCTCCACAAAAGCACATTTTTCTGAGAAAAAATATTTTTATAGCTCTCGGATTTTATAACGCATTCAATAATATCTATGGTGGGAATAGTTCTCAATGGCAAGGAGAACTACCCCGAATGGTCCCGAATGATAAAACACAACCTCATTTTCAATGTGTTGTGGAAAGGAGTGTGTGTCAGAGAAGGAGACAATGACCTAGTACAACCTACCTCAGACAAAGAACTCGTCATTTGGGAAAACAAGAACAACAAAGCTTATGCATTAATCACAACATCTATAAATGAAGAGGTGAGTCACCATATTTCCTCATACTCAACTACCTTCGAAGCTTTACAAAAGCTGAAAGAACTCTATGACTCACATTCTGCACTTGAAGTCGTTCTCATGAATAAACTCTTCACTCTTGAACTGCAAAATAATGATCCTCTTGCTCTTGCATCTGAAGTAAAGTCTATAATGCATGATATAAAATCCACTAAGGTTTAATTGGATAATCCTCTTATTTCTTTTCTCAAGGAACTTTATCCTAATTACTTCAATTATCTTGAGTCATTTCAAGCAAATGGAAATCTCAAAGATATAACCTTTGACTCTCTTGTGAAAAAGTTTCCTGAAGCAGAGAAAGCTTTTGGAAAGAAGATAGCCCCTGAATCTACTGAAGAGACTGTGTGCCTTGCTCATAAAGAAAAGCATTCTCCTCATGATTCTACAATAGGAAGAGGTGGACGTGGAGGAAGAGGAAGATATTTAAGAGGAAGGGGGAGCAAACATTCTCAAGGAGAAAAGGCAGATTTACACTGTATTCACTGCAAAGGAAATGGACCACATGATGCCTCTACATGCAAGCTACCATGGGACAGAATTGAGCAGAAAAGAAACCAACAGAAAGGTAAAACTGATGATACAGAGAATGTTAAAGCACCTGAATCTGCTCACTATGTTGAGGCACAATGTAACATTGGAGTAAATGAAGATTTGTTTAGTGCTTCACTTGCTTCATGGAAAAATTATTGGTTGCTTGATTCAGGAGGAACTTGCCACATGTCTCATAGAAAATATTTTTTTGAAGATTTCACTGACAATGTTGATGGAGCAGTATACTTTGTAGATAAATAAAAAATCAAGCCACTAGGGCTTGTCCCAATCAGGCTTAAACTGCCTGGTCTTCCAGACTTTCTTTTGGATCATGTTCTATATCTCCCACAACTCAAGAGAAACTTGCTATCCTTGGTCCACATACGCCATCAAGGTCACTCCACTTATATGTTTGTTGGCAAGCTTGAGGTAAGAAAAGCATCTGACCACTCACTTGTCATGAGGAGAATAGAAGAAGAAAGGCTTCTCAAACTGCGAGGAACAACTGCTCATGCACAACATTTCTCATACAATTCTCATCATGAAGAAGGTACACTTCCATCAAGTTTATTATGGCATGCTAGATTTGGACATTTGAGCTATGACAGTCTCCGCTTATTGAAGAAAATTGGTGTTGCTAGTTTTCCTACAATTCCTAGAAAACTTAAGCAATGTGATGCTTGCACTGTAGGAAAGCATAGCAAACAATATTTTCATGATTCACATTCAAGAGCACATAGGAAACTTGAACTCATTCATTCAAATTTATGTGGTCCAATGATTGTTTCTTCTGCAAATGGAAATAAATATATCATGACGTTTATTGATTACTACACCAGAATGTGCTGGGTTTATTTATTGAAGAACAAATCTGATGTTTTTCAAACATGCAAGAATTTTCATAAATGGATAGAAAATGTTGCACAATCTCATATTGGGTCTATTCGCAGTGATAATGGAAAATAATACACATAAAATGAATTTGAAAACTATCTTCGCCAACATGGGATCAAACATCAAAAAATTGTGCCTTATAATCCCCAACAGAATGGTGTAGCTGAAAGAATGAATAGAACAATCTTGAATATGGTACGATCCATGATTTTCTTCAAAAATGTAAATATAATGTTTTGGGTTGATGTTGTTCTATGTGTTGCATATATAAAGAATAGATGTCCATCTAATGCCATAAGAAACAAGACTCCTTATGAATTGAGGTATGGACATGTTCCTTCGGTAAAACATCTCATGGTATTTGGTTGCACCTATTATGCTTTGATACAAAAGGTACATAGAAACAAACTTGGTGCTAGAAGTTGTAAGTGTATCTTCCTGGGGTATTCAAACACCTCCAAAGCATATCGCCTCTACGATGAAGTAAATAAAAAGTTTGTTGTATCTAGAGATGTAATTTTTCTTGAATCATCCAAATATGACAATGTTGTTGAGCGACAACTTGATCACTTGGATAGATTCGTAAAAACAAAATCATTTCAAGAATTTGATAATCAGATTCCACATGTTGAAGGGGGGATTTCTATTCTAGATCAACAAGTGGAATCTTCTTCTGAAGAACACTATCCCCCAAATGAAACTCCAAGAACGGATGATTCTTTAAGTGATGTAATTGATAGAATTGGGAGACTCAATCTTGATTCAGTCCCAACTCAATCAACAGAGCATCCTAGACCATCTTAGAAAGGTCCCCTAAAGTGGCTGACGAAGACACTTGAAAGTGTTCATCCTGATGAAATTGGAAAAACAAGAACCAGAAATTCAAACCGACAAAATGGAGGTGATGTAGATGACTCTAATTCACCCGTTGATATGGTTGTTTCTCATGATTGTGAATTGAACTTGTCTACAGATTTTGAACCAACTTCCTTCAAAGAAGTTTCTTCTCATGATGAATGGAAATAAGCAATGCAAAAGGAGTATGATTCCCTCATAAAGAACGACACTTGGAAGCTGGTTGATCCTCCATT